>JAABOM020097073.1:0-27285 GCA_011800125.2 Solanum clarkiae
GGTTCCGGCGGATACATGGTCCATGTGTGGCCCCCATGGGTTCTGACTGAGGCATGTTTATGATCAGCGGATGTGTAGCATAGGATAAACATGCATCATGCTACTTGACATTGCATTGCATTGCATTACATCTCACGACATTCATTTCATCCCGTAATGCTCTGGCTTGTTATGATTATATGGACTGCTAGTGAGATTGGTTAGTCATTATATCATTGACTTGTTTATGTCTCTACATGATTAGTTTTGGTATCGAATTAGCGAGAACTTGATAAATTGTAGAATTTTCCCTATGACTTGAAAGTGGGATAAATAAGGATTAGACTATCATAGTCTTTGATCATAGGATTTCGAATGGTGTAACTGTAAAGATTATGAGTTAGGTTGTAGTTGTAGGGTTTTGGTGGAAGTGTTGGACGGTACCGATATTCTATACTACTTAACCTCGTGTTTATTAGTTCGCTTGTTGAGTACCGCGTGTTTGGTACTCACCCCTCTTGCTAAAACATTTTTGTAGGTTATGAGCCCGGATCGTCGTGATACTCTCTCTACTGGTACTTATCTGAGGCTCTCTGTGGAGATTTGGGCGAGGTAACTGTTGCCATCCCAGCTGACTCCCTACTCCCATTTATGATTTTGTTCTATTCTAGAGACAATGTCATTGATACTTTATTTTCTTTCAAATCTATTGTAATACATTAAAAGCTCGTGCACGTGACAACCAGGTTTTGGGGGAATTACATTAAATTGAACTTTCATCTTGATTATAATTCCGCGTTTACATGTTATAGTTAGGTTGTAGGCTGACTTGTCTTAGTTGGATAAGATGAGTGCCATCACGCCTATTTTCGGGTTGTGACAGGTTAACCTCTTTTGAACCCGGTCCTCAAAGGCATAAATTCGGGCATCCACTCCAGAAACACGCTCCTGAATAGTAGAGATGTTGAATGCTCGGCACCGCTCCACGGAGTTTATAATAGTCTGCCGGACCCATGGCTTAAGCTGCTAAATAAGTTGTGGCAACTAGGCCTCAACATATGATAATCGCTGCGCCATGGCCTTAATAGAGATAGAGGAGACATAAACCATGCCCGGTGTAAAAGTCTATGATGTTGTAGCCTCTGGTGTAGGAATAACTGTAGTAGGACCCCTCTCACATCGACTACCTTGAGCTGCTAGGGTCTTTCCTCAGTAGTAGCAGCAACAGTAGTAGCGGTGACAGTTATCAAACCCTAAAGTGGTAGCTCCAGGGCGAACATTGGTGGCGGCGGTGGTACTTGCCGGGTTACCACCGGGTTCTCATCAGCCTTTATTAGGCTGGCCTGTAAGGTATGCTGGGCCTTAACTAACTAGTCCAGTTGATAAAGTATCTCGACTTGATACTTTAAATAGAGTTTGTACAAAGTTTGTAGACCAAAACTGGTAATGGGATGGAGGTGGCCCTATTGAGCGTTGACTCATGAATCTGCTCTCCTTTGATTCGGGCCCAATCAATGTCATAACTAGCCAAGATGCTGGCAACCAATACCACCTACTCTAGTCTCAAAGTATTATCTTCCAGAGTAGACTGGATGCGGGATCTAACTATTGCCACCAAAATTTGGTTGGGAACCTCAATGAAGCCTTCATTATAAGCTCTATGTGGGTGGTGACGCAAGCATGCTCTGAACCCTGCTTCGCAGTATGATTGGTCACCCATCTCAAAACTGACGTCTGATGTATCGAATCCTTCATAATCAATGAATTTCTAGCCAACCCCATCCTATATTCAAACTCAGCTATCGATCTCGAGGCATGGTACTCGAGACCAAAAAGTACACGACGGATCATCTCCTCTTAAATATTGACCCGCCCTCTCACTCGAACCCCTGTCAATCTGGGCTGTGAGATAGACCTCTTCCTCTTAGGAAGATCTTGCTGAATTGTGGTTGCATATGATGCATAAAACTCCCGTACCAGAATCAAAGCATATCGTCCAGGTGCATCTGTCAACAACTTGAGCCTATGTCGTATCATCAGGTCCTTCAAACTTGGGACACGGCTCAGTCTATCACCAATAACCCTAGGCTCCTCATATATCAAACAAGTGGGCTTGCCCTACTCCTTAAGCTATATGCCCTCCAAAAATATGGCCTCCATCCTCTCGACGTACCATCGGTGAGTACTAGCATCCGGTGCTGATAAAGAAGATTGTGCAATAGAGGACTCGATATCTCCTCTATCCTCGGAGCCATCCTCAGAACTAGACTCCTCTATTGATTGAGGTATCTAGGGTATGCTACTCCCCATCTCCTCACTACCTTCCTCGCTAGACTGGGAAGGATTATCGCTCTGAGCCTGAGGTTTCCCAGCTTTGGCAACAACTCTCAAATGTAGTCGAGGTGCTATTAGGTCAGGCTGAGTATCGTATATCTCCACTAACCCACTCAGCTGAGGGGTCTGCTCAGTATCTGAAGGGTCATCCCTTAGCTGTCTCCTAAAAGCCTTAATCTCTGCACGTTTGCCTTTTGGGGCCATAGTATATGAAAATTAAACATACACAAACCATAATTAGCCCCAAGAATCAAGAAAGAAAAAGCAAAAACTTCATTGAATGAGTTGCAGAAGGCCTTTTTGGAAAGGTACTTCCCTAAATCGAAGAAGCTCATGTTAAAGGATCAGATCAACAACTTTGAGCAACTTCCTGGTGATTCAATTCGTACTGCATGGAAGGGGTTTACTAAGTGTTTGAGGAGCATCCCTGACCACAAGATAGTTGATGATGCCTTGGTGGTGATCTTTTACCATGCCCTTGATGCAAATAGCCAAGCTTGTGTCGACACTATTATAGGGGGCAGGATTTTAGATCAACGTTTTGAAAGGATTTCCGAATGGATGGAACAACTGGTCAACACGAATCGTGCATGGGCACAATGGATATAACTTCTATAAGGAGTTCATGTTTAATGTTGGTTCAGAGCAAGCCAAGATCAATGAGGAGATTATGCAATAACTGACACCATAATCTTTGATCACGCCCAAGTTACACCTCTCATTTGGAGGATAAAGCGGTCCTTGTAAAATATAAAACCTAACCAAGGTTAGGGTCGAATCCCACAGAGAATACAGAGACTCACAATGAATTCATCAATATGTAATTCAAATAATTAACAACTCAATTCCCCAAAAAGCGAGAGGTGGTTAGCAATGTTCAACAAGAAAATAAACTACAATAACTAAAGCAAAAGACAATCAATAATGGAGAGCAACTTGGGAATTGTGTTTCCCATGATTCACTAACTTAATATTCCTAGATAACCCAATTATCGACTAGAGTATGACATGTAGTATGGTAATTTAAGTTCACAAAACCCTTTGTCTAAGGCGAGAGGTGAATTCTATGACTTGGCCCATCTCCATAGTGTGCAATACTAACCATTACCTATAGTCCTAGTCAACCCCCCTTCATGTAGTTCGGTTGATTAGATGAGAACACATCATCAAATCCTATTAACCAATCTCTTTTTCTATTCATTTCCACCTGGATCAGGAAGGTAATACTAGACAAGTTCTAATGTTGGCCACCACTAGAAAACATGCAAAATGAAGAGAATTGATTAATACATGTAAATGCCCATTCCAAGAATTGTAAATTATCCGGGTTTATTTGATTAGATCTTCATGGTTGTCACAACCCCACGTTATGGATTCAACTACTCATGTTGAAGAAATCATGAATTGAGAAAACATAATTAGTCAATAGCAATAAGCCCGGTTTGAAGAGGCTCGTAGAGAATGAAGAGGGGCCAAGGATCTCCCTCTCAACAGTGCTTTTCGAGGCTCCACTCTCCCCCCTGAATGGACGAGGCAGTACTTGTGATATTTCGGCAGCCCTCACCACTTCATGCGACAGCTAACAAGGGGCATTTAGGATAATTCGTTCATTTGGCACAACTTCATTCTGCTCGTGCCTCTCTTTGGAGAGTCCCTGATTCGGTAAGCTACATGTCCGGTGCACGGAGAACTGCCTTCGGTCCCCCAAACTTAACCCCAGTCGTGCTTCTGGTTTCCATTCCAATCATCATATTGATGATAAATCTCTTCGTGCTCTGCCATAAGGAAGTTTACCTGTATCCAAGGTACCTATTCTTACTATAATACTTTGTTTTAACTATATCGCACTATGTATCATTTGATATACGAATATGATTTTTTTTGGGCATTTCTAATAATATCTATCCTTTTTCCTATTTTGGCATTTTTCATTTCTGGAGTGTTAGCCCCGATTAGCAAAGGGCCTTCTTTCGAAGAAGCCCGTGCTTCTTTTGTTGAAGAAAAGGACGAAAAAGAGGTGAACAAAAAAAAGGAAGAAAAGATTTACAAGTCCAATGCTAATGGCTTAGTTTCTAGTGGTAGTACATCGCGAAGCCATGTATATATCATCCGCTAATACACGACCAATTAATGTTTGACTAAAAATCCTTTCCGGCATTATCCCATTTTATCAAATAAATTCGTCGTCGAGAATTGTCATTGAAAGTGGCATCTCTGTTTGCGCACATTGGAGAAAGTGATCTGCTAGTGAAATCGGTCCATTGACACCTATAATTGTTTCAACCAAGGCCGAGCACTCTTCTCGAATTTTTGGATGCACTCGTGCTCTTGTTGTTTTCTTGCTGCTGCGGCCTCAATACAATTCTGGCTATCCTCTCTCTTATTTTGCGTGCGGCCCATGATGTTTTGATCCTTTCTTTCTTTCTTGCTCTATCGCTTTTTTTAAGGGGCTTATTAAGGAATCGGTAAGCTGATGTGCCATTACTGGGTTCCATCCTCTGGCAATTATCGACTCGGGAATGAACGAAGTTTCATTTCTTCTGGAACAATCACAAACACTTTTTTGATTATGGCATTCATCCATTTAGGCCCGGCTGACTGTCTACGGTTTCATTGCATGTGCTCGGGGTAGAAGTTTTGTATAAATGTATCACCATGCTGCGAGGCAAGATGACGCCATTTGGGTGATTATTGATCGGAGCTGATAAAGAGACCCGCAATTCCGTAGAAAGACATCATGATTCCTTGTGGAAAAAAATGATTTGCTGACCTATTCCGACTTCCCCAGAGCTTCCAGTAGCACAACCGAGACAGCGACGGGTTCTCTGCCCCTGCGGGGATGGAGCAAATTCGTATAGGCATTTTAGATGCTGCTAGTGAAATAGCCCTTCTGGCTATATTTTCTGCAGAATTTATAGCTGGACAATTAAAGAATAGAGTTTCCCCACTTTGATTCCCGCTCCATTAGCATCTACGATCCTAGATAAGGGATTAGTCCTTAACTACATATGCATCTGATCATATATGTATTATCTAGCTCTACGACTCCTCAGAATGAGCATTCTCAATCGGTATATCAATACTGATTCGATCCGCTAGAGGCCCGGGAAACAAAGAGAAGATGTGTACGAACGAGATATCCAGCTGTTCTATATCTCCATGAATCTAGGAGGTTTTTCTTGCATTGTATTATTTGGTCTACGTACCAAAACTGATAAATCTTTTTTAAATTTTTTAATTGATTCAATTGTGAACTAACACGACATGTGTATCTAGGGAATAGTTTCTTCAAATCTAAGGAGATACTCGTTTATTCAGTATCGGACCATCCATAGCAGTAATATCTATCTTTCTAAGTTATTCAGTAATTCCTTTTGGTGATCATTCTTATAGTTTCTATTATATAATAATTGGGATCATAGAGAAAAGAAAATGACAAAACTAAAAGGACAAAGGAATGGTAAGGTTCTTTGCTTTGCATCGAATTAAACCACATGTCCAATCCTGCAGCAGCTAGTTGCTCATATATAGTATTTAACAAGTCCTAGAAAAATAGAAAAACTGGTCAGCGATGTTCTATAACAGGCGTTTACGACTCGTAAACTGACTATAATGGGCGTTTACGACTTGTAAACTGACTTATGAGTCATAATCAAGGTCTCTTGTTCAGTTCTTGAGATTTTGGACTTTACTGCTATGGATCCACTTTATGAGTGGTAGACTGATTCATGACTTATATTGTGCACTCGTAAACTTCATCTGCATCAACTGGTCCTTCACTGGATCTCACTAGAATTCTTCACGAAACTACTCTATACTACTTGTAGAGTGATCTATGACTCGTAAAGAGGTCTCGTATGGCTAAACTTTAAATCTTCAAACTTCACTGGGAATCTCCACGAAATCAACTCTACAACTCGTATAATACTCTATGACTTGTAGAGGGTCACGTAAACCTTCAAAAACCAGAAAAGTCTGCAATTTGCCCATAATCATGCTAACCTGATTTCCTGCAAAAACAAAGCACAAAGCCACCTAAAAACCATAAATGTCATATTGAGAACACACAAAATCCTAAATTTTAAGCATCAAATGTGCTGTATTTTGACAGCACATCAATATACAACCTTGCATAATCTTCGACACTGAAGGTAGTCTTGATGGGTAGAAATGAGCCGATTTGGTCATTCTATCAATGATAACCCAACTCGAATCAAATTGCTTTCTGGTTTGGGGCAAACCAACAACAAAATCCATGTTCACATCTTCCCACTTCCAAGTGGAAAAATCAATATCTTGAGCAAAACCACCAGGCATTTGGTGTTCTACCTTTACTTGTTGACATTTAAGACATTCAGATACAAACTTAGCTATGTCTTTCTTCATACCATGCCACCAATATAGTTCCCTCAAATCTTGATACATTTTGTTGGATCTTAGATGTATGGAATAATGAGAGTTGTAGGATTTACTCATGAGCACTTCTCTAAGGCCACCAACATTCGGAATACACAACTGATCTTGATACCGAAGCACACCATCTTCCCCTTGGGAGATAACCTCTACCTTCTTTTTCATAACCAACTTGTTTAACTCAACCAAAGACAGGTCTAAATCTTGTTTTACTTTGACAATAATAACCACGGAAGACTTAGCCCCATTTTGAACATGAATACCACTATTATAAGAGTTAGCCAATCAACACCCAACCTTGCTAAATGGTGAACATCTTTTACCAACTCTTTCTTCTCTTTATCAACATGTCATAATCTTTACGAAGTTCCAACCACCTTCTTTGACTCAATCTAAGATTCCTTTGGGTGAACACATATCGAAAGCTCTTGTGATCGGAGAACACATCAACATGAACCCTATATAAATGGGTCTCTGTTTTCAAGGCAAGCACCACAACCGCTAACTCAAGATCGTGAGTTGTATAATTTTGTTCATACACCTTCAATTTCCTTAATGCGTAAGCTATCACCTTAGCATGTTGGATAAGCATACAACCTGACCCTATTTGAAAAGCATAGCAATACACCACAAGTCCATCTAAGCCTTCTGGTAAGGTCAAAACAGGAGCCAAATTAAGTTGGTCTTTCAAAGTCTGAAAACTTTTCTCACACTAATCCGACCATATAAAATTGGCGTTCTTTTGAGTCAACTTAGTAAATGGGGATACAATGGATGAGAAACCTTCAATAAATCTCCTATAATAACTAGCCAACCTAAGGAAACTTTGAATATCTGATGGAGTCAATGGTCTAGGCCAATTTTTCACAGCCTTGGTCTTCTTTAGGTCAATCTTAATACTATCACCGGATACCATATGACACAAGAAAAGCTACTTCACCCAATCAAAATTCATATTTACTAAACTTAGCATATAATTTCTTCTCTCTCAAAGTATAAAGAACCAACCTCAAGTGATCCATATGCTCCCGCTCACTTCTGGAATAAATCAAGATATCATCGATGAAGACAACCACAAAACTCTCAAGAAATGGCTTGAGCACCCGATTCATAAGATCCATAAACACAGCTGGAGAATTAGTAAATCCAAACAACATCACCACAAATTCAAAATGTGTATATCTAGTCTAGAAAGTTGTTTTGGGAATATCACACTCTCTGACCCTCAGTTGATGATAATCGAAATGGAGGCCAATCTTTAAGAAACGAATGGCTCCTTGAAGTTGATCAAATAAGTCATCCATCCTTGGCAACGAATATTTATTCCTGATGGGTACCTTATTTAATTACTTTTAATCAATATACATCGAAGATACCCATCTTTCTTTCTTACAAATAACACTGGAGCACACATGGCGATATACTTGGTCTAATAAAGCCCTTCCCCAACAAGTCTTCAATAGGTCCTTCAACTCCTTCAAGTCAGTTGATGATATGTGATAATGAGGAATGGAAATAGATTGAGTATCCGGGAGGAGATCTATGCCAAAGTACTTCATTTTCGGGAGGAATACCGGGCAAATCTTTGAGAAAAATATCCAGAAATGCATTAACCATCAGAACCAATTCAAGAGTAGGTAGATCAATCTCCACATATCTAACCCTCATAATATGATAGATACACCTCTTAGGAATCATCTTTTGAGCCTTGAGATAAGAGATAAATCGACCCTTAATAGCAGAATCACTATCCTTCCTCTCAAGAACAGGCTCATCAAGAAATTAAAATTTGACTCTCTAGGTTCTACAATCTAAAGAGGCATATGAAGCATGCAACTAATCCATCATGAGAAAAATATCAAAATCAAACATCTCAAGCTCCACAAGATTACACGAAGGAATTTATGCAAGATAGGGACCGGACAACCCTGATAGACTCTTTAGGAAACAATAGACTCATCCATGAGAGTATAAACTAAAAAGGGCTCCCTCAAGATTTCAGGGCTCAAACCAAACTTAACAGCCAAAAAAGGAGTCACAACAGATAAATTTTTACCCGGATCAAGCAAAGCATAAGCATCAAAACTAAAGACTTTTAACATATCTGTCACTACATCCGAAGTCTCCCCTACTTCTTGTCGGACATGTAAAGCATAGAACTTGTTGTTTCTAGGAGCACCACCTTATTGGTCCCTTTGTTACCTTAATTAGTCGGAGCCAGTTAGCCTTTCTTGGGTGCCTTTGGGTGATCAATCTGTTTGTCACCTATTTTACCACATCGTAAGCAAGCACTAGAACCCCATAAACGCCTTCGTGGGTAACTCTTCCAATACCTATCACATTTGGGATGAACAGGTCCACCTCCAATAAGTGCTTTAGGAGGAGGCATCCTATTGTTGGCAGCCTTAGAATTGGAACTATGGCTTGGTTGAATGTGACCATATCCACCACTACTCATAGAGTTGGAGAATCCACCATCAAAATAGGCTCTCTTGGAATCATTCACCCTCTTCTCCTTGAGATTTTCCCCTTTGGTCTATTCAACATATGTTATAAGCCTAGATATGTCCATGCCCTGAATAAGCATAGCCATGTTAGATTCCTTCATAACCAAATCAGAGATCCCAGAAAAGAGCCTGTGTATTGTTGCATGGGCGTCAGCTATTAGCATAGGAACATACTTTGAGAATTTTATGAACTTGATGGTATATTCACTCACGCCCTTACCACCTTGCTTGAGGTTGATAAATTCTGTCATTTTGGCCTTCCGAAGTTCAAGAGGAAAGAAACAGTCTAGAAAGGCAAAGTTGAACTTTTCCCAACTAACTTTATCATCACCAATCTTCTCCATCAACTATTGAATGTACCAACTTGACCCATTCCTTCAACTTGTAGGCAACTAGCTCAAATTTCTCTTATGAAGTCACCCCTATGATAGTCAACACTTTAGAGATCTTGTCAATGAAATCTTTAGCATCTTCATTAGCTTTCGAACCAAAAAATCCAGAGGATTCATCCGGGTAAAAATCTCTCACTCTAGCAATCGGATTGGGAGCATGAGGAGGAGGACTAGCCTGCGTAGCCTAGTTGGTCACCACTTGGGCAACCACGGAAAAGGCAGTCCAAAATTCATCTTGAGTAACCGGCTTTCGCATAGGTTCTTGAAGATTTAGTCCTCATTAATCGGGGCTTGCCTTGGTAGAGTGGCTCTTCTTAGAGGCAACTTCTGTAAGATATTAATGTGCTATCAAAATACAACATATTTGATGCCTAAAACATGGGATTATTTGTGTTCTCAATTCAACTTTTTATGGTTTTATGTGTTTTTGTATTTGTTATTACACAAAATACAAGTTGACTTGATTTTGGGAAAAGTTCCAGATTTTGGTGATTTTGAGAAGTACAGACCCCACTACGAGTCATAGCCCAAGCTATGAGTCATAGAGGTTGTTCATAGCAATTGATAGTGTTCAAAAATAAAATTTGAAAATTTGAAGTTCATCCATATGTGCTCAAGGTATGAGTCATAGTTCTCTTTATGACTCGTAAAGGGAGGCCTCGTTGCAATTAACAGTGTTGATTAAAATTGGACCAAGAAATGTAAGAGTATATTATGAGAAGGCATTACAAGTCATAGACTAGACTACGACTCGTGGAGGTGGTTCATAGCAGTGAAGTCCAAAATGCTAAGTGCTGACCACGAAAGCCTGATTACGGCTCATAGGTCACCCTACGAGTCGTAACTACGAGCTGTAGTAGATGCCAACCAGATTTTTTAATTATTTTAAGAACCTTTTTATAAATATTATAAATAGTATAAGTTCTGATTTTAGGAGCAACTTTTCATTAGTCTTTGATATTATTCATATTATTGAAGATTGACCTGTCAGCCTTTCGTCAGGAGTTGACGAAGTTCAAGGATAAATTGATTACATCATTAGTGGCTCCAATTTCATTTCCTGGTGCTACACCTATAGATGAGCTGCTATTTGATATGTTTGTGGAGGATCAACCACCACGTGTTCCCGAGAAGAGACCCCTTGAGGCTGATGATGATAAGGAGCGACTGGTGCGCCAGAATACTGCCATAGGTGATAAGGAGCTGGATGAGAAGGTAGTTGGGTTAGTCTTGAGGATGTCTAGAGAAGAAAAGAGTGGCGGCCAGCCTAGGAGCTTGATCGATTGCAGGGCATTGGCTCATCCAGCATGGCTGCAATACAGACTTCTCTACAGGAGGGAAGGTTCACGAGGCTTCACGAGCTGTGAAACCTTTCGTACAAGTGCCCAGTTAATTTTTGAACTCCACCTCATTAAGAGATCTTTGCTAATTTGGTTCACTTCCAAGCCCTTTTAATGCTTTAATACTATACTCTAACCCCTAAATTAGCCTATATTTTATTCCTCATGCTCATTTCAAGTTAAATACTTAATTTATTCCATCTAATCCTAAGAATTTATCTCCAAGTCGCTCCTTCAAAGAATTCAAGCTAAGGTCTCAAGTATGCTTTCAAGTTCAAGTAAATATCATCTCAATCTCTCCAATTCAAGCAAGGTATATATTTCATTCATGATGACCTTCAAGTCATGAAGCCCCAAAATCTATTTCTTCACTTTAATGATTTCTAAGTATAATTACAAGTGCATTTTATGATTTATCTTTAAATTGATGAAATTATGATATGAATCATTATCAATTTTTGATTTTAACATGAATTAAGTCTTATTATGTTGATTTACATGGATTTTATGAGATTTGAATTTGCATGGCCCTTTTTAGTTATGAATTATGCATGGGTGATTTCAAGTATGATTCAATTATTGATTTCTTTATGGATTATGCATGATTCTATTCATTTAGCTTGTTCTAAGTATGAATTTAAGTACCCATGCGATTTCTCATTCTTGATGGCATCAACATCCATAAACAAGACTTTTTATGAAGTTTCACTATGGATTTGGCTAACAATTATGAATATGATTATGATTTCAAGACACGTATGATTATGACATAAATGTGATCACATAATGTCTATGATATTGGTTTAATCATATATGAGTGTGTATACAATATCATATACAAGTTTAAATGAGCTATTTCTATGCATGTAAATCAATAATTGAAGTATAATTTGACTTTTACGGCTAAATACGCATGGTTATGATTCAAAATGACTTATGATCTTATTTCAAACATATATATGTATCCGTATTCCCATGGGATGATGGCATAGGACCGAATGATATTGGAGGTGGAGGCCCGACCTAAGGGGTCTTTATGTAAAGCCTACCTATCTCATAACTACAGCCATAGTAGGTTCATATTTATGAAACGACCCCAAAAAGTGCCTCAGAATGTCCAAAATTTTAATTTCTTTATATCTAAAAAGTCATTTGTTATTTTGAAAATCCAACTTCATATTTGTGATCAGGGGGTCCAAATTAGGTGAAAAAGGGTCTAACCTTGATTTAAGAGCGAAAGAATAGCAATTATAAATTTTTAGGGGACGAATTCCAGAGGGATTTCCACGATGCCTCTGCGACATGCCTTGGGCATGCCATAGTGTAAAATCATCTTTGTATCCTCTCTGCGATGCAGAGATGTGGTTTTGGCCACCTAGAAGTTTTTAAGTGTGGTCCAAAATATTCTAAGTGTTGGCCCCAAATTTTCCAAACGTATTTTTATCCATACTTAGTCGATTTTCACTCTCATATTCCCCAAAATATTTTCCAACACTCATTAAAACACTTGGTCATATTTTTACTCCCAAACTCAAGACCCAAAAACCTCATCCAGATTTAAGGATTCTCTTCAAGCTTTAAGTCTCCATTGTCAACCTTCACCAAGAACTTCTCCAAAGCTAAGATACGTAGTGTTGAACCATTAGGTCATTCGACCCGTGGTGCCTAAACCATCTTTTACTTAATATTACATGATTTAAAGTGATTTTACGTGTGGGTCTTGAATATTGAGAAATTTACTGCACAATGATTTTAATTTATAAAAGTATAGTAGTTTTAGTATGTTTTGAGCTTCAATTCTTGGATCTAATGTTGGATTTGATGAGGGATTTTGCTATGAATGTCTTGGGGGTGTTGCAAGGTGTTGACTAAAGGCTTTACCACTGATTTTTCTGCATAATTTCATCTCTAAATTGCATGCTCTTTTACCCCCATTACACACCCCCAAGGTATTTGATAAAATGTCCGGTTATAGTTTGTTGAGGAATTGAAGGTCCAAAGCATGAGATATGATATGAATGATATTATGATGATGAAATGTGCTTATAGATATGTTTATTCCTACATGAGATATTGCATTAGAGCCTATGGTGAATCCTATATAAAGTGTTACATAGACCATGCCCGATCCGAGGGGAAAAAGAGCTTGGGTAACCATGCTAGAGGTTTATACTTTGTCACCATGGATGTTTGGGGTGTGATTATCAACAACCATGCAAGGGTTTTATACCTCGTCGCCATGGGTGGCAGAGTGCGACCACCATCAACCATACGAGGGGTTTATACTTCGTCACCATGGATGGCGGGGTGCGACCACCATCAACCACCAAGGGATTTATACCTTGGATAGCATGCTTGGTATCATTCTTCACATATGATATTCTATATGAGCATGATATACTTAAGCATTATTTACTTGTGCATTGATCATATATTCCATCTTGCTATAATATGCTTATTGTCTATCATTTTGCATTTTGGATTATGATGCCTATCTCTTGGTTCATTGCATCCTACGTACTTAGTACATTCAAACGTACTAACGCATACTCTTGCCTACATGATTACACCATGTATGAATCGGTGCCTGAGTTGATCCTTCTCCTCCTCCTCCACGTGGCTAGGCAGTGCTATTCCAAGCTTGTTAGTGAGTCCTCTATTTTGGGGACTTTGGTTTATATCTTTTCTCCGTTGTCTATGCATTGAGATACTATCTTGTGTTATCTTTGACTATGAGGGTGAGCCCGGTTATTTTGTCTTGGCCCCCGCTCTTTCTATGTTTTAGAGGTGTATGTTGGACAAGGTGTGTACTATGTATAAGCTTGACTCTTGACTTTTGACTTTGATGTTAATGCAAGTTTTCCCCTTAGTCCTATTGCACCTTACTTTTATTCGTATGTCTTTGTATGCTTCTGCAACCAAGGATGTGTGACGATATGCTAAGAGGCTTCTTTGGGGTCCTTTCGAGTTCCCCATTCGCCGTGTGACGTCTAGGCCCTAGGCTTAGGTCGTGACAAACCTGGTATCAGACTACTAGGTTGATATATCCTCGGAGTCCAACACATCACGTTGATTAGAGTCCTATTCATGGTTGTGAAGCGCGCCATGACTATGAATTGGAGGATACGAGACATTTTAGGAAATGTTTCCCTTCTTCATGTCCTAAGTCGTGCTATAGAGTTATGATAAGTATTCCCCCCTAACAATTGTTCTTTACTATTCTAGATCATGTCGAATACAATAGGAAGATGGGTCCAAACTCCCAAAGAGCAACCTACCAATTTTGAGCTTGGGATACCCTTACTATGCTTGCCTAGGTGGTAGCCAATCAAGTCCAACAAGGGGCCCAAACCCCTTATGCTACTACACCGGGAGCTAGGGTAAGGGATATCATGAGGATGAATCCTCCGATTTTTTATGGGTCAAAGGTGGATGAAGATCCAAAAGAGTTTATTGATGAAATCTATAAAATCTTATCTATTATAGGTGTGGGGACAAATGATAAGGCAGAGTTGACAGCGTATCAACTCAAAGGGGTGGCCCAAATTTGGTTCGATCCATGAAAAGGTGAGAAAAGTAATGGCTATGTGGTGCTTGGGGAGGAATTCAAGTTGGCTTCCTTAATCGGTTCTTCCCTCTCGAGCTTAGAGAAGCAAAGTTAGTTAAGTTTATGAACTTGAAGCAAGGTGGTATGATTGTGAGGGAGTATGCCCTTAAATTTAATCAACTCTCAAAGTATGCTCCTCATTTAGTGGCCGATTCTAGGTCAAGGATGAACAAGTTTGTTATGGGGGTGTCCGATTTGGTAAGTGAAGAGCGTCAGTCTACAATTCTTGTTAGTGACATGGATTTATCTCTATTGATGAAACATGACGAGCAAATAGAAGAGGAGAAGTAGAGAAAGAGGAGGGGCCATGAGGTGAAGAGGGCCCGATTTGAAGGCAAGTTTCCCTAGAGTGTTAGATTTCGTCAAGGCCAAAGGCCTCCTCATGCTACTTATAAGTGGTTTGCCAATGACTTCCCTAGGCCTCAAGGTAATGTTGGGATGGATCCTAATGATGTGTGTCCTAGATGTGGAAGGAGTCATAAGGGCCCATGCTTGAAGGGTTTCGATGCATGCTTTGAATGTAGGGATCTTGGCCACAAGAAAGTAGATTGTCCAAGAAATCGTGGCAAGGTTCGGGGTGCAAATTCGGTTCCATTGGGTAGAGGTGGTCCTCAAGGTGCTGCCCTAAGGCACAATCACTTTTATGCTCTACATGGGAAGCAAGGGGTTGGTGAGGTCCCCAATGTTATAACCTGTATGTTGAAAATTTTTGATCTTGATGTATATGCTTTGATTGATCAGGGTTCCACCCTTTCCTTTGTTATCCCCTTTGTTTCTAAAACGTTCCATGTTGAGTCGGATTTGTTGCATGAGTCATATGAAGTATCTACTCCTATTGGTACATCCATTGTTGCTAGGAGGGTGTATAGGAATTGTCCAGTTTGCATATCACATAAAGTCCTACCTTGTGATCTTGTTGAATTAGCAATGGTTGATTTTGATGTTATTCTTGGGATGGATTGGCTGCATGCATACTATGCTTCTATTGATTGTAGAACTCGTAGGGTCAAGTTTCAATTTCCAAACGAACCCGTCCTTGAGAGAGAAATTCATGATGTGGTAGTAAAGGGTAGGTTCATCTCATGCATTAAAGCCCATAGGTTTATTTCCAAAGGGTGTTTGTGTCATCTTGTGAGAGTCAAAGATGTGGAGCCCAAAGTCCCTTCCATTGAGTCGGTTTCAATTTTTAATGAGTTTCTTGATATATTCCCAAATGAACTTCCCGGTGTCCCTCCAGAAAGGGAGATAGATTTCGGTATAGATCTCCTTCCTAACACCCAACCTATCTCCATTCCCCCTTACCCTATGGCCCCAACAGAGTTGAAGGAGTTAAAGGAGAAATTGAAGGATTTGTTGGAGAAGGGATTTATTAGACTTAGCCAATCTTCTTGGGGTGCACTGGTGTTGTTTGTAAAGAAGAAAGATGGGTCGCTAAGAAAGTGTATCGACTACCGGCAACTCAATAGGGTCACTATAAAGAATAGATATCCTCTTCCAAGGTTTGATGACTTGTTTGACCAATTGCAAGGGGCTAGCTTTTTCTCTAAGATTGATCTTTCGTTCGGGTACCATCAATTGAGGGTGAAGGACTGTGATATTCCTAAGATGGCCTTTCAACTAGATATGGGCATTATGAATTTGTTATGATGCCCTTTGGGTTGACTAAAGCACCGGCCATCTTCATGGACCTAATGAATAGAATCTTCAAGCCCTACCTTAAATCCTTTGTTGTGGTCTTCATTATTGATATTTTGATCTATTCACATAGTAGGGAAGAGCATATGGGTCACTTGAGGGTGTTGTCGCAAAGGTTATAGGAGGAGAGATTGTATGCTAAATCTGATAAGTGTGAATTTTGGTTGAAGGAGGTTGCATTCTTGGCATGTGGTGTCGGGGGATGGCATAAAAGTGGATCCTAAGAAAACTGATGTGATTAGGAATTAGCCTAGACCATTGACCCCGTCGGATATTAGGAGTTTCTTGGGCCTTGCGGGTTACTATAGAAGGTTTTTGGATGGGTTCTCCTCCATTGCTTCTCCTATGATAGAATTGACTCAAAGAAGGTGAAGTTTGTATGGACCGATGAATGTGAGAAAAGCTTCCAAAAATTGAAAGATAGACTTGTGTTCGCTCCTATATTGTCTTTACTAGATGGGCTTGAGGGTTTTGTTGTGTATTATGATGCACCTAGAGTTGGTTTGGGTTGTGTATTAACGCAAAATGGTAAGTTCATAACCTATGCTTCTAGGCAACTCAAGTTGCATAAAAAGAACTACCCTATCCATGATCTTGAATTAGCCGCCGTGGTGTTTGCATTAAAGATTTGGCGACATTATTTATATGGGGTGCATGTTTATGTCTTCATCGATCATAAGAGCCTTCAATATGTGTTCACTCAAAAAGATCTTAACTTGATACAAAGAAGGTGGTTAGAACTCCTTAAGGACTTTGTCATGAGTGTGCATTATTATCCGAGTAAGGCTAATATTGTGGCGGATGCTTTGAGTTGGGTGTCTATGGGTAGCCTAGCTCATATGGATAATGGTGATACGAAGATGGCTAGATTTGCTAGATTGGGGGTGAGGTTGGAAGATGTGGGTGATGGTGTTATTGTTGTTGATGATTCTAAATCTTCTTTGATTGATTAGATGATAGCTAAACAAGATCTAGACGACTCCTTTCTTGAGTTGAAGTCCTTGGTGAAAGAGGGAAAGATAGAGGTTTTCTCCTAAGGGGGTGATGGGGCCCTTAGAGACCAAGGTAGATTATATGTGCCATGTGTTGATGGTTTGAGGGAGAAAATTCTTGATGAAGACCATAATTCCTCTTATTCTATCCAACCCGGCTCCACCAATATGTATAGAGACTTGAGGGAGGTGTATTGGTGTGGAGGCATGAAGAGAGATATTTCCAAATTTATTTTCGATTGCCATAGTTGTCAATAAGTCAAAGCCGAACATCAAAGGTTGGGTGGTCTAGACCAACATAGACCTTCCTACTTGGAAGTGGGAGGTGATTAACATGGACTTTGTGGTTGGGTTTCCTAAGACTAGTAAAGGTTTTGATTCCATT
Source organism: Solanum clarkiae (assembly GCA_011800125.2). NCBI lineage: Eukaryota > Viridiplantae > Streptophyta > Magnoliopsida > Solanales > Solanaceae > Solanum > Solanum clarkiae. The sequence continues at coordinate 17,645 of JAABOM020097073.1, forward strand.
TGGGTGGTGGTTGATAGAATGACAAAATCGGTTAACTTTTTACTGGCTAAGACTATATATAGGGCTGAGGAGTATGCAAGGTTGTACATCCAGGAGTTAGTGAGGATGCATGGGGTTCCCTTATTCATTTTATCAGATCGTGGTGCACAATTTACTTCACACTTTTAGAGATCTTTTCAAAGGGGTTTTGGTACTAAAGTTCACCTACATACGACTTTCCACCCTCAAACAGATGGCCAAGATGAAAGGACAATTTAAACACTTGAAGATATGCTTAGGGCTTGTGTCTTGGAGCTTAAAGGTAGTTGAGATGACCATCTTCCATTGATTGAGTTTGCCTATAATAATAACTATCACTCTAGCATCGGTATGACTCCTTTTAAGGCTTTTTATGGGAGATGTTGTAGATCAGTGGTGGGTTGGTTTAAGGTTGGAGAGGTAACTTTGTTGGGATCTAATCTGGTTATAGATGCTCTTGAGAAGGTTAAGATGATTAGGGAAATATTGAGTACAACTCCAAGTCATCAAAGATCCTATGCCGATGTGAGAAGAAGAGACCTAGAATTCCAAGTAGGTGATTCAGTTTATTTGAAGGTTTCTCCGATGAAATGTGTGGTCCAGTTTGGCAAAAAGGGAAAGTTGATTCAAGGTATGTTGTTTGTTATGAGGTGATAAAGAGGGTTGGCAAGGTAGCATATGAGTTGAAGTTGCCTAGTGAAATTAATTTGGTTCATCCAATATTCCATATCTCTATATTGAGGAAATGTGTTGGTGATCATAATGCCATTGTTCCTCTTGATGTTGTGGGTGTTTTTGAGGACAACTTAACCTATGAGGAGGTTTCGGTTCAGATCTTAGATAGGAAAGTGAAGAGATTGAGAAACAAAGAGGTAGCATCTATTAAGGTCCTTTGGAAGAACCAACAAGTCAAAAGTGCTACTTGGGAGGCCAAAGCGGACAAAAGAGACATCCTTATCTTTTTCACTCCACTCAAGCCTAATGTAATACTCCTAATTTATATATGTGACTTCAAGACTTACATTTCATCCCCCTATGACATTTATATACATTCATGCTTAAGATGGTAAACTTATGATGATTTTACCCTTATGTTGAGATTTTGAAAATGGTGTTTTACATGTTATGTTGTATTCTTGTTGAGGCTAATTTTTTCATGATCACTCTTATCTTGTACGTCTCTTTTACATTCGGGGACGAATGTTACCAAGGGTGAGATATTGAAACGACCCCAAAAAGTGCCCAAAAACGTGCCTCGAAATGCCCAAAATTTTGATTTATTTATATCTAAAAATCTATTCGTTATTTCAAAAATCTGACTTCATATTTATGATCAGGGGGTCCAATTTAGGTGAAAAAGGGTTTAACCTCGATTTAAGAGTGAAAGAATAATAGTTATAAATTTTTAAGGGATGAATTCCAAAGGGCTCTCCGCAATGCTTCCGCGATGCGCCTTGGACATACCATAGTGTAAAATCTCTTCGCGTCCTCTCCGCGACGCAGAGATGAGTTTTTGGTCACCTGGCAGTTTTTAAGTGTGGTTCAAAATATTATAATTGTTGGGCCCAAATTTCCCAAACGTATTTTTATCCATACTTTGTCAATTTTCACTCTCATATTGCCCAAAACATTTCCCAACACTCATTCAAACACTTAGTCATATTTTCACTTCCAAACTCAATACCCAAAACCCTCATTTGGATTTAAGGATTCTCTTCACGCTTCAAGTCTCCATTGTCAACCTTCACCAAGAACTTCTCCAAAGCTAAGGTATGTAGTGTTAAACTATTCGGTCCTTCCATCCATAGTGTCTAAACCCTATTTTACTTAATATTGCATGATTTAAAGTAATTTTGTGGGTCTTGAATATGAGAAATTTACTGCACAGTGATTGTAGTTTATGAAAGTATGGTGGTTTTAGCATGTTTGCAGCTTCAAATCTTGGATTTAGTATTGGATTTGATGAGGGGTATTAATATGAATGTCTTGGGGGAATTGCAAGGTGTTGATTAAAGGCTTTATCACTGATTTTTCTACATGATTTCATCTCTAAATTGCATGCTCTTTTACCCCCATTACACGCCTCCAATATGTTTGGTAAAATGTCCAGTTATGGTTTCCTGAGGAATTGAAGGTACAAAGCATGAGATATGATATGAATGATATTAAGATGATGAATGAGATTATGTATTTATTTATTCCTACACGAGATATTGCATTAGAGCCTATGGTGAATCCTATATAAAGTGTTGCATAGACCATGCCCGATCTGGGGAAAAAGAGCCCAGGTAACCATGCTAGGGGTTTATACTTTGTCACTATGGATGTTTGGGGTGTGACTATCATCAACCATGCGAGGGGGTTATACCTCGTCACCATGGATGGCGAGGTGCGACCACCATCAGGGGTTTATACCTTGGATAACTTTCTTGGTCTCATTCTTCATATATGATATTTTATATGAGAATAATATACTTAAGCATGATTTGCTTATGAATTGATCATACATGCCATCTTTCTGCAATATGCTTATTGTCTATCATTTTGCATTTTGGATTATCATGCCTATCTCTTGCTGCATTCCATCCGACATATTTTGTATATTCAAACGTACTAACGCATGCTCTTTCCTATATGATATACCCATGTATGAACCAGTGCCCGAGTTGATTATCCTCCTCATCCTCCACGTGGCTAGGCAGTGCTATTCCAAGCTTGTTGGTGAGCTCTCCATTTTGGGGACTTTGGTTTATGTCTTTTCTCTATTATCTATGTATTGAGACACTATCCTATGTTATCTTTGACTATGAGAGTGAGCCTGGTTACTTTGTCTTGGCCCTCGCTCTTTCTATGTTTTAGAGGTCTATGTTAGACAAGGTGTGTACTATGTATGAGTTTGACTGTTGACTTTTGACTTTGATGTTTATGCAAGTTTTTTTCTTAGTCCCGTGCCCCTTACTTTTATTTGTATATGTCTTTGTATACTTCCTCAACCAAGGATGTGTGATGATATGCTAAGAGGCTTGTTTGGGGTCCCTTCGGGTTCCCCATTCACCATGTCACATCTAGGCCCTAGGCTTGGGTCGTGATAGTTTATGCCCAATATGGATGATTATGAGTACCACAACCACTATATGGGGTATAGTCTACCTTCGACAAGTAGGCTACTTTTTCTTTGATGTAAGGCAATATCCGGATTCCATGTAATAACTGGCATGATCTTACATGTTGATTGAGGTTATATCCCCACTTATGTTTATATATTATGGAATTCATGCATCCTGATTTAAGGCATCTTGATATGAAATTCTTTTCCATATAATTTCTTTTATATAAATATATGCTATTGTCATTTAACATTGAAATGTAGGATTATCATGATCATATGCATTACATACCTGCATACTTAGTACATTAAAATATACTAACACGTACTTTTACTTACATGATCTAACCATGTAGGGACCAGAATCTTACCTAATCCATCCTTTTCATGCCTAAGTTCGCTTGTGGATATTTGCTTGTAGCAAGTACTTTATTTCAAGGACGATACCTACCTTCTATCTACCTATGCTATGTTATAGTTATCTAATGTTATTTACTTTGAGGGTGAGCCCTGGTTTGTCTTGGCCCTCGTATATAAACTAGAGGCATTGTTAGATGACATGATGAACTATGTAAAACCCTTGCTATTCTATGTAAGTTTGATGGCTTTTCCCTTAACCTTTTTCCCTCTAATGTTAATGTTGTTGTGATGTGTTGATGAGTTGGTGAAGTTCCTAAGTCCTTACTCCCATTGCTTGAGTCATATGATCCTGTCCCTTAGACTTGCTTGTTGTGATTGTGTAATGATGAGTCCCATGCCCTCTTATCACATAACTTGAGTCCTAAAACACTATCCCTTAGCATCACGTTATGATGTTTGAGTTGCGCTTCCAAATCTATGATATGCACATGAATGCTATGAGGCTTGTTTGGGTTACCCTTGGGTTCCTATTCACTATGTCACTCCTAGGACCTAGGCTTGGGCCTTGAGAAACATGGTATCAAAGCACTAAGGTTTTGATGTTGTCCTCAGAGTCTAACATGTCGCGTCAAGTAGAGTTTTATTCTTGGGTGTGAAGTGTACCACACCTATGAGTAGGAGGCTATGAGGTATTTTAAGAATTTTCTCACTTCTTCCTGATTCATTTCATGTCGTAGAATGTGTCTTAAGACTTTCTAAGTCTAAAGAATGCTCCTTGATGCTTTTACAGACAATGCCTTAAAGAAGAGCTCCTCAGCCTAGACAAGTTCCTATTAATAAGTACCAAGCTACCCAAGAGCTTATAGGAGAGCTAGTTACTTATGATTAGTTCCGGACTAATTTTTCCATGTTGGCACAAGTTGTGACCAACCAAGTTTGACAGGATGCTCCTCTTGCTCATATACCCATCCTAGATGCTAGGGTAAGGGAATGAACCCTTTGGGATTCTATGGCTCCAAAGTTGATGAGGATACCCTAGAATTCATTTGTGAGATCTATAAAGTATTGGCTATTATGGAAGTGTCTTCAAAAGAGAAAGTTGTGCTGGCTACTTATCAATTGAAGGGTGTGGTCCAAGTTGGGTACACTTAATAATTGACTGGGAGAGTAGGTATTGATAAGGTTGAACAGCAAGAATTCAAGTTTGCTTTTCTGGATTGCTTCTTTCCTCTTTAACTTAGGGAAGCCAAACTGATCAAGTTTATCAACCTCAAACGGGGTAGAATAAGTGTGATGGAATATGCCCTCAAGTTCACTAAACTCTCTAATTATTTGCCACGCTAGTGGCTTACCCCTGTGCAAGAATACATAAATTTATTTCGGGGATTTCTGACTTGGTTGTAAAAGAACGTTGCATGGCTATGTTTATTTGAGAGATGGACATTTCTAGATTCATGACATATACTGAACAAATTGAAGGGGAGAAGCTCTAGGAGAGAAGGATGAGGGATTCCAAGAGAGCCTGATTTGATGGTGGGTTCTGAAACTCTAGGAGTGGTGATGTTAATGGTCACTTTCAATAGGGCCAAGGTTCAAATCCAAGGGTTCTTAATTATAGAATGCCTCAGCTCAAAGCATAAGGTGAAGGTGGATTAATATTTCATCCTAGGTTTGAAAAGTGTGGGGAATGTCACCTGGGTAGATGCTTGAAAGATGCGGGTTCTTGCTTTGGGTGTGTGTAACGACCCGACCTAAGGCCTAGTCACCACACGACGAATGAGATACCCAAAAGAACCTCACACAAACCATTTTTAATATCTCAAGCATTCATAGGCATAGGTTAAACATTTGCAGAAGTGAAACGGGGAAATGGACTATGGGGACTTATTATGACAATGAAACAACAATAAAAAAATTTCATCAACATTTGTCCATAAAGCATACCGACTAAACCATAGATGGACAGAAAAGGTAATGGTTGATTTCCATCAAATAGAAAAGACTCCATACATAAACAATGTAGAGTACAAAAGCCTCAAAAACCAACTTATACATAGTGTATGAAATACATAGTAAGAATTAAAATATTAGAGATTCGAACTAAGGACTCACCATAACAAAAGCACTAGTCTTGGACACCGTAAAACTATCCATGAGCCATTGTAGAAGTACCTGCCCCTATATGGTTAAATCATGCAGGCAAAATATGAGTTAGTTCTTTTGGAATGTACTAAGTATGTGACGTGCAATGCATGAAATTACAATGCTATCATTCATAAGTAAAACATGCATATATAAGGCATGAAAGTACATGACCATAAGCATAAGCATGCACAAGGAATATCACTTAATATAAATGAGAATCAATGCATGAAAGATCACATGTGATGGAACTATATTATCGAGTCATAAACTTATGGGAGTAGATCTTTACATATAAGAGCATGTGATCTACTACATGGAATCTAACATAACCACCTATGTTGGTACGGGGAAACCACTTGCCAGGTGGAACTCCATCACTTTGCATGCATATTTATATAATAGAAATGGGCTACATAGACCCACTCTCCTAGCCTACAATGGCTCCTATGATGGCATGTAGTTATGGGACAATGAGATTTATCTCGAATGAGTTATGCCTCAACTAGGGGGATAAGCCTCAATCTCAAGGTCCTCTCGATGCTAAGTCATCTCACGGAATCTTTAAACATATAATCAGTCAATTTAGGATACTTAGAATCATAAGTAGCAATCTTTAGAGTAGCTCGAACTTAAGGAACCACCAAGTAAGAACTGTCCTTCCATCTTGGGGACTTTCTTAAACATCTTTTAGGGCAATTATCAACATGCTTATACCTTTGATAAATCATAAATTCAAAACTAATTTTGAATACCCTAGTCATCATCATAAATTATGCAAAACTTAACTTGAAACTTAGTGGGCTAATTCTTAAGTTAAAACATCATAAATCATGAAAATATGCTTATTCAAACATGTAAAACAGCCCATACTTCATCATTAATAATACTCATCATTGGGATGATCATCAATATCTTTAATACATGTAAATGGTTAGTAAGACATCACAAGTTAGCATTGAAACCATTTAATAATATAAAGTATCATAAAAATCATCATTAGCATGCATAGTAACTTAAATGAACTTAAAGAAAATGTAAAGACACTACTAAGGACTTTGCGGGTGAAAGGAGACCCACAAGTCAAACTATATACCTCAATTTAGACTTCCGAGAAGAAGAAGCTTGAATACTTTAGGAATAACTTGAAAACCCTGGCTTTGTGTCACATGGCGAATGGGAACCCAAGAGTCCCCAAACAAGTCTCAGAGTATCCACATACACATCATCGATTTGGAAGTATATAATAAGACAATAAACACATTGTTCTAAGGGATGGGAAAATATGACTTATGCTATGGGGATGTTGTAGGGATAGAGATTTGCATGGATTCACATAGCACATAGCATATAAGAACTAAGGGGCGGGTATGTATGACTCACACTATAGGGATAGAAGAGACTTTGAACTTTCCACATTTTCCATCTCATCATGAACATATCGTCATATCATCAACATGTAGAGATAGCCATAATCATAGTTTTCATAAGCAAGACAGCACAACACAAACAAGCCTGTACATAGAGTTTACATGATGTCCAACAATACCTCTAAGTTATAGAATAGGACAAGGGCCAAGACATGTCACGGGCTTACCCTTAAAGTAAAGACATATGCAGAAATAGCATAATAGGTAGGAAGAAGGTGATTTGTCCTTGAATGATAGGACTCACCACAAGCAACTCTCACAATCCAAGCTAACCACCATCAAGAGGTGGATGAAGATAGTGTCTAGTCCCTACATGGTTAGATCATGTAGGCAAAGAGTATGCGTTAGTACATTTGAATGTACAAAGTATGCGGGCATCAAATTCATATGACTTCAGTAATCCTGCAATCAATGTTAGATGACAAGGGCATCTATGTAGAAAGAAGTATATATACAAAAAAGAATAATATATCAATATGCCATGAAATCCATGATGTATGCAATGTCATAATACGTAGCATATGGGGATGAGACCTCAACATACATCTAGAACTTGTGAGCTATTACGTGGGATTTTGGTGTCTTCCCCACATCAAATAAGGGGTGATCTACTTGCCAAAAGTAGACCATAATTCCCCTTTGGGCCTCTCATTTCAGAGAAGTAACCTTACCTTACGGGCACTCCCATTTCGATAAGGACGTTTGATTCATAGCAAGATCATCCATAAAGGGGCATAAACATGAACCTATGCTGACACATAGTTGTGAGACTAGGTGACTGGACCCATGGAGATAGTTCCCCCAACACAAGTCCACTCGGTGCTAAGTCATCATAGCATGTGAATACATATACAAATATGTGATTTTAGAAGAGGCATAAGTCCTTCAAATCATTTCCATGCATACATAGGTTTAAAAGCCAAACATACTTCATAATTATGCATACTTGGGCTAAAGAGCCAAATCGTACTTCATGTTCATGCATACTTGGGCTAAAAAGGCTAATCATACTTCAGGTGACACTTTCATGCACAAGAATAGTTCATACAAATTTGTAAATGTTGGTATAAGCACCCATAATTTCTCAATGAGTCATATCATAGACATTATATCATGTCATAGCCATATTTACTGTAAATTCATAATTATAAACATAATTGGGTCTTAACTTACATCATAAACTTCATCAAAATCAATGTTCATGTGTGCATATGTCATAAATGAAGAGAAAATAGCATGGGCAATAGAGATTCATATTCAAAATAATATTATAAGATGAAATCAAAGTAAATCCATGAAGAAATTCATAACTAAAGCATACTTAAGGTTACCTATGCCTAAATTCAACATTTAAAAGGACATGCATATTTAAACCTTCATAATACCAATACAATTCAACAAATTAGGGCTTAAATCACTTTAAAAATGTCAATTAAATACAACCCGTATCTCAATTGTATCAAATCAACATTAATTTAAAAGACCCATATTCAAAGTAAGCTTGAAATTGATAGTTTAAGAAGTAAGAAATGTTAGGGTCTTCATGGTTGAAAGGGACCATGAATCAATGCAACATACCTCAGATAACTTAGAAGAATTAAGAAGAAATTGGTTTGAGAAGAAAATCCCTTCCTAGAGCTCCAAGTTGAATCTCCAATGACACACTTAGAGGAGTGTTTAGAAGAGAGACTGAATATTCCAAGTGTAATGAATGAATTTGAATATGAATGAAAGAGTATAGGTATTTTAGGGGTTCAGAAATTCACAAATGACCTATAGAAATCACCAAAATTATGAGAAAGTCCTTAATAAAACAAGGACTAAAAGGTTCTTAGGTGTCTCGTGAAAGGGCACCACAATCCCTACAACACACAATGGACTGTACAAGGCGCCACAATAAGGTTCTTCAGACACTTAGTCAAATTTCACACCAAGGATGTTTCAACTAAAGGTTTCATGATTCGTACAAAGCTCCACGGTCCGTACAAGCTCCCATACAAAGATTCAAGTTCTGAGACAGTGATTTAATACTTAGAAAATTTGTGGACTAACACCATCATGGGACCCTACCATGAGCCGCGGTGGGTTGTACGACTCATACAAGGGATCATGGATGGTTCCTTAGCCACATAGTGGTTTTCAAGCCAAGGGAACCTACCACGAGCAACTTTCATGGCCAATGGTGAGCACCACCAACCGTGAAGGGCTTAGTGGAGGGCCATTAGGTCTTAAACCCCACCATAACCCAAGCACATCACACACAAGGCCAAGGGCTACTCCTAGGAAGCCTCTATGGCTCGTAGACCTCTTCAAGGCGTGTGGAGGTGACCATAGAGAGTCACCTTGGTCAAAATCTCCTAGAACCTTGATTTTTAAGCATGAATAAAGTCTCACGAGATATGGGCCCCTTACATCATCTTCCCCTTGGGAATATTCGTCCTCGAATGGGCTAGACTTGAAAGCTTGATTGAACATAAAGCATTTTAATGTGGGAACACAATGCATAACCAACAACAACAACAACAACATACCCAGTATAATCCCACAAGTGGGGTCTGGGGAGGGTATATTGTACGCAGACCTTA
>JAABOM020097093.1:0-27285 GCA_011800125.2 Solanum clarkiae
TTAGGCTGCGTACATCCGACCCTCCCTCACCCTGCAATGAGCGGGAGCCTTTTGAGGCACTGGGGTATGTTGTTGTTGTTGTTGTTTGGTTGGTTGGTGAATGAAAAATATTTTTCAAAAAATTTTTTCTCTTGTTTTTGAAAAGACAACTACTTCTATTCCACTAGTGAACCTGGTTCAATTAGTAGTACCCAACAGTAAATTCAATGCAGTAAACAAGCCAACCAACTTATAGTGGAAAAAATCCTTGCTCAAGGGAGAAACAACCACTACTTACACTAGTAGAATTTCAATAACTCTTTATTACTTCAAATTCAAGCAATGTCAACTTACAAATCACACTTTATACCACAACTATCGAGAGTCAAACCCACTCTCAAGCAAACTTCACTCAAAGAAAATGACTTTTTACAATATTTGTCCCTAAACAAAGATTTTAAGAAGATTGTCAAACAAACTTGAACAATCAAGAAAATCTAACTCTAGATCTTGCTTGAGTGCTCTCCTTAAGTGTTCGTGCTCTTGCTTGAATGCTCTCGACATTTCAGAATGCAAAAGCTATGTCTTCTAAGGTTAATGGTTGTATCTATATTGAACCTTAGAGACATTCCATGTAGGACTCCTTTCTCGAATAGGGCATGCAATTCTTTTCCTTAAATGAGTCCTTTTCTTAAGAAACTTTTTTTTTCCGAGTTCCACTTTGATTCGGTTTCCTTATACAACAATCCTTCTTCAACTGTGATTGTGCCTCATGACTACTGGTACAGCACCTGGAACCTAGTCCTATTTGTTATCATCAAAATAGTATAAGTGCACCTGCCAAATCCTAACAAATTTCCCCTTTTGATGATGGTAAACCCTGCAACAGCTCCTGCATAAAACCATCTTCTCCCTTTTGACACATAAAAAAGAAATAAGGTGAACCTGTATAAAGAATTAATAGGAAGACACAAACAATCACACTCCTGAGTAGTCGCCCTGTCAATTAATCTTTCTTCGTCAGAGGGCGACCCACACCAACAGGGCCCTAGAAATCCTTGAAGACAAAGGGCGACAAATTCCCATTGCAAGATGAGGTGATGCTTGGGCAGGGTCAATGATTCTGGCCATGTTCCTAATGATCAAGGAGGGCTAATATACCGGTTCCTCTAGATCAATGGCATGGGCCAGTCCCATGTCCCTGAATGTCACCTGATGACGATACTCTCCATGCAGAGGATGCCCTTGTGAACCAGTTCAAACAACAGCTTAAGAAAATGAAGGCATCTCTCCCTTAAAGACCTTACGCGGAGTATCAGTGATGCGCCTCTGGGTAAATGCCGAAGTGAGTACATAGTCTTCGTCCTTTGTTCCAAACATACTCTGCTAAGTCAAACGATGGAATCTACAATATTTTGCCTAGGCGAAACTTATTGAAAACTAGTTCCACGCCACAAACCTTCGACTTCACCACATTACCTTCCAGAACAGAAAGATTAGTATAGAATTCCACCACCTCATCCTCATAAATTAACAAGTCAGTGTTCAGAAACAGGTGCAGCCGTTTTTGAGTATCCAATTTGGCAAACAACCATTTAATGAAAGGAAACTAACAAACCTCCTGGTGAATAGTGTGACCTCGCAAAACCACCTTTGCGGTAAGGTACCTTTCTTTCCCAATGGCCAAGAATTGCTCCTCATGCTTGTTTTGGTGAGGGGCGGTTAGGGCAAAAACAAAGGAGCCTGGTGCAGGTGAACCCTCAGGAGATGAGTCAAGTCGAACAGGAGATGAAGGGACCACAGGGAACTTGGATTTGCGGAGGCATTTCTTACTAGTGCCCACCAAGACATAAGTCAACTGATGAACCGAGGAGGGAACCATGTTCTTGGGACAATAGCTCTAGACTTATTCTAGATTAGAGTATGCACATATTAGCTAACTATAGACATGCAGTAGGAGAAAGTATCTGTTCGTGTAATACGGGCATCTGCAAAGTATATTTGTAGCCATAATATGCCAGCTTTATGGACACTAAGGGTAATATCATTAGTTTCCCGTGGAGGAGTCCTACTTCTACTTGTGGAGTAATGTACTTGCATATTCAGACTATTAGTTCTTTAGTACAAACTCTCCTCACATTCTAAATGAAAGAATAAAGGAAAGAATTAGGTCCTCCTGAGTACACCCTGATGAAGTCGATTTCGCTCAAAGTGATCTCTAGCTAGGGCCTTGGTGAAAATATCAGCCACTTGGTCTCAATGAATCCTTTCAACAATGTCTCACAGGAAGTGATGTTTAACATCAATGTGCTTAGTCCTCTTATGATGCACTAGGTTCTTAGCTATGTTCACTGCACTTGTGTTATCACACATGATGGGAATGCAGTCAATTTTTATACCAAAGTCCAAGAGAAGATATTTTTTTATCCAGAGAAGCTGAGCACAGTACGAGGAAGTGGCCACGTATTCAGCTTTTCAGTAGTCAAAAGAGCTACAGAGATTTGTTTCTTTGTACCCCAAGAAGCTAGACAAGGTCCCAAAAAGTGTGCCATTCCTAATGTGCTTTTCCTATTAACCAGGTACCCAGCATAATCGACATCAATAGATCCCACTAGGTCAAATGAGAAACCAGTAAGGTATCAGAGAACCAGGTTCATGGTACCTTTAAGATATCGTAGGATCCATTTTACAGCTTTAAGGTGAGACTCCTTGAGTTCTGACTGAAACCTGGCGCACATGCCTACACTGAACACAATATCTGGTTTGTTGGCAGTCAAGTACAATAGTGACCTAATTATTCCCTATACTTGGTGGCATCTACACTGACCCTTGCTTCATCCTTATCTAATTTGGTAGTGGTCCCCATGCGGTGTCACTAATTTTAGTGTCAAGTAACCTGAACTTAGCAATTAATTCCTTGATGTACTTCTATTAATGAATGGAGGTACCTACCAGCGTCTGACGAATCTGCAGTTCCAAAAAGAAGTTCAGTTCTCCCGTCATGCTTATCTCGAACTCACTACCCATGAGTTTTACAAATTCTGCTCCTAGAGCTTCATCTATTCCTCCAAAGATGATGTCGTCAACGTATACCTGTACTATGAGAATGTGAACACCTTTCTTCCAGAGAAACAGTGAGTTGTCTATCTATCCGCTCGAATATCAATGACTTAGGAAGAAACTGGACAATTTATCATACCAAGCTCTAAGGGCCTGATTTAGCCCTTACAAGGCTTTATCCAACTTGTATACATCGTAAGGGTGCTCATGATTTTCAAAACCTGGGGGTTGCTTTACATAGACCTCTTCTTGCATACCCATTAAGAAATGCACTTTTGACATCCATTTAGTATAACTTGAATTTCATATGAGCAGTGAAGGCTATGAGCATCCTGATATCTTCAATATGCGCTACTGGCGTGAAGGTTTCATCATAGTTAATGCCCTCTTCTTGATTGTATACCTAAACCACAAGTCTGACTTTGTTCCTGGTGACACTAAATTCAAATTGTAGAAGCTCTTCCTACATAACGGATATCCACTCGTCATCCAGCAGTGCTTCCTTGACATTTTTGGGTTCCACAAGAGACACATATATCGAGAATGCACAATATGTTTTTGAGTTTTGACCACAAGTCTGACTTTGTTCCTAGTGACACTATGTTCAAATTGTAGAAGCTCTTCCGGCATAACGGATATCCACTAATCATCCAGCAATGCTTCCTTGACATTTTTGGGTTCCACAAGAGACACATATATCGAGAATGTACATATGTTTTTGAGTTTTGACCTGGTGGATATCCCTGAACCCATAGGGATCAATAGGTTCTCATGCTTTTAGAAAGATATCTACTTTCTTTACTAGTCCTATTAAAACTAGGTAGATATCTTCTTCTGATCAATTCCTATTATTTCTAAGTGGATATCTTCTTCCTGTTCTATTACCATTAGATCTAGGTGGATATCTTTTTCCTGTTCTAGTCTGTTTACCCCTTTTTCCATAAGTGCTTGTTAGGTAGGAGAAACTATTGTCAAAAGCCTTTGTGTGCTTGTTGCAGTAATCTCTCAAGTGACCTGTTTTGCCGCACAAAGTGCAAAGGACTCCATGACCAGTCACACATTCTTTGGGTTCCTTAATCTTGAACCCGATCCGAACTTGGTGGTGGACTGACCTTCCTGTAAATGCATTGCAGAGGACCTGGTCCATTTCATGCTATGCTCTAACTTAGTTTTGATTTGGTCAAGTTTTTTCATAAGATCTTCATTTTTATTAGATAGGATCATAATCTCACTCCCTAGCCTTTTAGCCTTTTCTTCCGAATCTAATTGGGCTTGACTCATCATGTTTTTCTCCTTTCTGGAGGACTTGAGGTTGTTAATCTCAAACTGAAATTTTTGATTAACACTTTGAAGGTCCTCCAAGAGAAGTTCCTTGGAATTGCAAACGATCAGATAGGCCTCAATTAGGACCTGCAACAAGGACTCAAACTTTTTCTTTGAATATGTGTGGATATTAGCTTTAGCTTGTTCAAAGCTTACCTTGGTGTCCAATAGTGCGCTGTCTTTGTCAGAAGAACCTACTCCAACCATTAGTGCCAGATTTTCTTGATTACTCTCAGGCTTGTAGTTGTCAGACTCGGGATTAGTCTTAATAGTCACCTGGTTCTTGCTACTTTCATCATCAGATTCATCCATAGCAACAAGAGCAAGAAAGTCGTACTTCTCAGGCTCCTCAATGTCCATGAGAGATTGTTTTTTGGGTGCTTCTCCATCAGATTCTTCACCAGTGTTGCTGGCCAAGGCAGCAAGGGCTCTTTGCACTAATAGGTCACCTTCTTGATTCGTCATTCTCCTATCCTTATGAACATATGATTTAGGCCTAGTTTCCTTGGGATTATCAGGAACATTTTTCTTGTTTTCAAGCGCCCAGAGGGAACAAAACTTGATAAAGTGATTAGGACTTCCACACTTGTGATAGAGTGTTCCCTCAGATCTTTCTCAATAGTTCGTTGTGGGGCCTTCTCTGTCCACCAGTTCCCTTTCGCAGCACTTGTTGAAACCTCTTGGTAATTAGTGCAACATTTTCTTCCTTAAAGTCCTCTTTCTTAGTAGCCTTCAGGACTAGGTTCTTATCCTTCCTTTTGTTGTTCAACTCTTTCTCCTGGTTCTTCTTTATTTGTTAGGTCACCAGAGTTCCCATTAGCTGGTCCATAGTCATGGTGTCGAGATCCTTGGTTTTGGTAATGGCTTCTATCATACTTTCCTAGGAGTCAGGTAACACGCTTAGCATCTTCCAGATGTCTTTGCCTATCAGGATGATTTCCCCTAGTAGATTTCATTCATTATCGTCGAGAACTTGGTTTCTGTGGCTTGTATGTATTCACCCTCATAATCCTGAAGAGTTTATACTGTCGGTTAAGATTTTCAATCTTAGCCTTTTTCACCTTAGTAGTTCCTTCTTGAGCAACCTCCATCTTTTATTATTGCTTGAGGAAAGCCAAATTGCAAGACGATGTTCCTCTTAAGGATGTTGAGATGATTGGGTAATGCAACCACTTCCACCCACTTCGAAGCATAGTTTACAATAGCCAAGATGTACATGGTCCCTTGAAGTCTATACCCAATATACAAAATAAATCAACAACCATAATGGGATTGAGAGGGAGCTCATGCTTTTAGGAAATTCCACCTTCTCTGTGGTAGTTTTCACACGCATTAGCATAGTCGTAGGCATCTTGGTGAATGGTAGGCTAACACTGCAAGATCTTTTAGGTTGTCCAGATGCCACTATGATGCCCACAGACTAGTGATGAATTACAAGCCTCAAGAATGCTCATCATCTCAACCTCAAGAACTCAGTGACGAATAATCCCATTTGCAAAAACATGAAATAAATATGGATCAACCTAAAAGAACTTCCTCATGTTAGACATGAACTTTCGGCACTGGTAGGAAGTCATATCAGATGGCACCACATTACTGACCAAATGATTGGCAAAATTTGCAAACCATGGAATTAAATCATGTGATGCGGCCAACACTCTCTTATAAGGGAACAAATTACTAATCTCCAGCCCACCTTCAAACTTAGCCATAACATCATTCTCGAGTCTGGATAGGTGGTCTGCAACTTGATTCTCTTTCCCCTTTCTGTCAATAACTTCAAAGTCAAACTATTGAAGAAGAAATACCCATTGAATCAACCTTGGCTTTGCGTCCTTTCTTTCCATCAAGTATCTTAATGTTGAATGGTTTATATACATAATGACTTTGGTTCCCAACAAATATGCCTGTATTTCTCAAATACAAAGACCATTGCGAGTACCTCCTTCTCCATGACAATATAATTCTTTTGTGTTTATTAAGGGCTTTATTGGCATAGTAAATGGAATATAAAATCTTCTCTCAATTAACTAAATATCATACGAAGTGCTACCCCACAAGCCACACATAATCTCAAGGGATTGAGTCCATTCCAGTGCAACAATGATAGGTGCCGAAAAAAGCCTGTACTTCAGCCCCTCAAAAGTCTTGAGACAAGCAGCATCAAACATGAACTTAGCATCTTTTACAAGAAACTTGTATAATGGATGTACAATCTTTGAGAAATCCTTAACAACTTTTGCCTTATGTACCTTAATAGCCTTGATAGAGATTATGTGTCCTAGCATGATTCTTTCTTTTACAATAAAGTGGAACTTTTCCCAATTCACAACAAGATAATACTCTTCACACCGCTTCAAACGTCATGTAAGTGCTTCAAGCAATCATCAAATGAGTATCCAATCACTCCACAATCATCATAAATACTTCAATAGTATCTTTCACCATATCAAAGAATATTGACATCATGCATCTTTGGAAGCTGGTTGATGCATTACATAGTCCAAAAGGCATCCTTATGAATATGAAGGTTCCATAAGGATATGTAAAAGTAGTCTTCTCTAGGTCCTTCGGAGTGATAGAAATCTAATTGTAACCTGAGTAACCTTCAAGAAAACAATACCAATCTTTTCCCACCAATCTATCAAGCATCTAGTACATGAACAACATAGGGAAGTGATCATTTTCTGTAGAAGCATTGAGTTTGCAATAATCCATGCAAACCCTCCAACCTGTGACTAATCGCATAGGAATTAACTCACTGGTGGAATTAGGAACCACAGTGATACCTCCCTTCTATGGAACACACTGGATCCGACTCACCTATCCATTGTTGGCAATCGGATATATCACACTAATGTTCAATCACTTGATGATCTCTTTGCGCACGACCTCTTACATAGTTGGGTTAAGACGTCTCAGGTGCTCAATAATTGGTTTGTAATCTTTGACCAACTAAATCTTGTGAGTACAGATGCCTGGGGGGATGGCAATAATGTCCACAATCATCCATCCAATCACTCATTTGAATCACTTTAGGATCGAAGACAATATTTCTACTTGTCTATCATCAAGGTTTGCTGCAATAATCACATGTAAAGTATTGTTAGGTCCTAAAAACATATACCTCGGATAGGCTGGAAGAGCCTTTAATTCCAACACTGATGGCTTTTCTATAGATGGTCAAGTAGGTGGCATTTAATGATTCTTCAAGTCCAACTGAAGCTTGAGCTGGTGTCTATAATACCTTTTGGATTGAACTACTTCAACCATCTCATCATAGTATGGGATGCCATCACTCTCAAAATTCATCAACACAACCTCAAGAGTTTCGACACCTAACCTCTCTTCAATGGGTATTGCTAGTTGCACTTTAGCAACACTTTCTATCATCAAGATAACCTTCAAATTATCAGGTCGCTTCATAGACTAGCAAACATTCAAGACTCTTAGTTCAGATAATACCATTGCAAAATTGACAAATCTAATGGTGTAGAGAATAGTGAATGCTCTGATGCCTTCTTTCTTTTGTACCAAGGATCTAGTTGCAATGGCTTCGCAGTGGTAAAGATCATGGGAAAGCTCTTGAATTACCATCCTTTTCTTCATGACTAAATCCTTTATAAACTTTGTATACCTGGCCATCTGCTCCAATGCATCTATGAGGGGGGAGATTGATGGACAATTGCTTCAACATAAAGATGAAGTTTTGAAACTTCCCTTCCTCATTCTTCTTCTTCAGCCTCTGAGGAAAAGGTGGTGGAGGCCTTGGTATAGGTCTCAACTTTCTTAGTACAACCATGTTGTCTCCACCTATATCCTTAGCTTGCTCATATCTAGTCTCTGGTTCTGCTGCACTCTCCGTAATCTCCTCTCTGACCTCATCATCTGCTATAGGCATTGGTGGGTCAATCGTCTGCTTGCCACCTTGTGTCATCACTACCAGCAATGTCCATCATTCTTCATATTCTGCACCATGTTGCTTGGTAGCATACCCTTCATCGATATCCGACCAAATTGTTGCTCCAACTGCTTAATGGCCACAACATAAGACTCAACCTTCTAATTAATCACTAATGTATTTGCTTTCATCTCCTTTTAGGTTTCATCTGCGCATCAGTTTTCTTAAGCAACTTGCCAAACATCTCTTCAATCCTCGAACTACTAACTCCAGAGTCACGATTTTGTGGCAGTACATATGCTCTATTCCAATCATTACGATACACATCTCTGTATGCCCAGTCGCCATCTCAATTTTGGCCCCTATTCCCATCGTAGTATCCTCCTCGATTGTTGTTGTCTTTATAAGTACTGTCCTTTAATCTGGTGGATCAGGCCACAACTTATAGGTGGTCTCATGAATGGCAAAACTCTGCAAAAATTAGCAGCTTTCAGAGAAAACTCCTCAAATCCTGTAATTCTGTAAAATCAACATAAAACACAAATCAAATCTACTAATAATCACCAGAAAACACACAAAATTCCATGTTTCACTACTAAAAAAACTGTAAATACCAACCTCCAATGGAAGTTGATAATTTTCGACTTCCAGAGGTCGATATTGTTAAAATTAATATTTTTAAAAAAATTTCCTAAGAAAATCGACTTCAAGAAGTCGATGTTTTTGGCCAAAAAAGCGGGAAAATCACATAGCGACCTCCGAAGGTTCGAAAATTTCCTAACGAAAATAAATATAAGAAAAACTGACTCTTGTGGTCGGTATTTTAATTAAAAAATAAAAAAATATTTATTTTTATATCAATTAAATATAAAAAGATTTAAAAAAAAGAAATATTTTTAATAAATTTTCATTTGCTGGGGTGATTATATGTAAAATAAAAAATAAAAAAATCATAATATCGACCTTTGAAGGTCGAGAATATTAAATTTTATGTAAATAATTTTTATTTTTATTAAAATATTCATAGAGTGACCACCTGAGATCAATTTGTTTATTTTCATTTAATTATTATTCAAAGCGACCCCTGATGGTCGATACCATATTAGAAAATTGAGAATACAATTTGATTTTATCAAAATTAAAATATAATGAACCTAAAATATTATATTTTTAATTAATTTTAAATAAATCATCGTTAAAAAGATGATTTCAAGTAAAATAAAAAATCAAAATAATATAAATTATCGACCTTCGGAGGTTGATATTATTTAATTTAGTGTGATTAATTCATTTTTATTAAAATTTCATGTAATACCGACATCCGAAGGTCGGTATTTTTTGTTTTATCTAATTATTTTTAACAAGATTGATATTCAGAGGTCAAATTTTTTAAAAAAATATTTTTATTAGTCATTATTAATCTATTTTATATCACTAGTATTTTCATTTTACGCTTGCAATTAATTCTTTTAAAAGTGTAATAACTTTGTATAATTTTATTTTAAAAAATTAGCATTCATAGACAAAGAACAGCTCATATTCGAAGTACGAAATAATGTTGATACTAGTTAGGAGGTAATTATATATAATCGTGGATTAATAAAATAAATTCTATTAGTACATTGTGAATTTAAGTTTTGTGAAATGATGTAGTGGTCAAGAGCTCATCGATAAACTATTTGAGTATGAAATGTGATGTGATACTCATAGAAATGCCATAACAAATCACGTCTTATGTATATTGATGTTTCGTCGAACCGTGAATATGTAGCATATTCTATGTCTACATGATGTTACCATGTCGAAACCGGAGCTCCAATTGATCATCTTCCTCCTTCATGTGGCTAGTACTATCTTTAAAGAAAGATTGGTGAATCCTCAACTCCGAGGATGATATCTTTTGAACTTATGTTATATAAAGTCACTCTTTCTTTTGATGAATGCTTTTGACTATAAGGGTGAGCCCGAAAGGTGTCGTGGCCCCTGCTAAATTCTAAGTTTAGAGGTGTTGTTGGACAAGTAATGTAATTATGCTTTGATTTACGCCTTCTCTTGACTCTTGAATATTTTATGATATGAAAGATTTCCCCTTAGTCCCTTACCCTTACTTCATGCCTTTCTGTTGTTGTTTACTTGCTTCCGCAACTAAGAATATGTAATGATATGCTAAGAGGCTTGTTTGGGACACCTTCGGATTTCCTATTCGTCGTGTCACGTCTAGGCCCTAGGCTTGGGTTGTGACAGGGCCACCCCCTTGAGTTGGTAGGCCGTCAAATCCATTTTCTCCGCTGAACTAACACCCATAATAGACAACACCTTGTACACCTCATCAACAAATTCTTGAGGATTCTCATCCACTTTAGACCCATGGAACTCTGGTGGGTTTATTCTTGTAAAATCCCTCACCCTAAACCTAGAGTAAGATCATGATGGGCTTGGGCCCCTTGGTTGATTTGATTCGTCATTGCATGGGCTAGCATGGTAATAGCATCCTAGAACTCTTCATGGCCCACTCCCCTATCATGAGGAGCTTGAGGAGTGGGAGGGATCGGTTGCTCCACGGGTAACCGAGCTCTCCTTAGTTGTCCTCTTGGAATAGGCATGATCTAACATAGCAAAGAACATTCATTAAGGGAAACGGTTTACCTTAACTTCTATACCCCGACATAGACCATCAAGGAGGAAAAAATTTCCTAAAATGGCTCACGACCTCTTGCTCATTGTTGTAGTGCACTTTACAACCATGAACAAGACTATAGTTGATGCGCTGTGTTGGATCCAAGGACCATTAATAGTCTAGTACTCTGATACCAAGTTTTTCACAGTCCAAGCCTAGGTCCTAGACGTGACACGGCGAATGGAACCCGAAAGGACCCAAACAGGCCTCTTAACATATCATTTACACATCCTTGGTCATGGAAGAAATTAACAACAACAAGAGAGTATAAATAAGGATAAAGGGACTAAGGAAAATTTTTGATAGCATAAAATATGAAAGAGTCAAAGCTCAAATATAAGTACATTATTTGTTCCAACAACACCTCTAAACATAAATTTGAGCGAGGGCCAAGACACTTTCCGGTCTCACCCTCATAGTATCAAAAGTTCAACATAAAGAGTAAACAAAGCAAGAGTAGTATAGATAGTGTCCCTGAACTTGAGGACTCACCAAAGTTTATCTTTAAGATGCCAAAACTAGCCACGTGGAGGACGATCATAAGAGGCTCCTATTCCTACCTGGTAATATCATGTAGGCATAGAGTATGCATTAGTATGTTTGAATGTACTAAGTATGTAGGATATAAAGCAACAAGTGACAAACGACATAGTCAAAATACATAATCATAAGCAAGAGATAGTATATTAATAACATAGCATGCATGATCAATGCTTGAAGTAAAAGTACTTGTATAGACAATAATACATGTGTAGGAAGAGACCATATCCATATAGCCCAAGCAAGCTTTGCTTGAACTCCAAGGCTTGCCACCCCTTTGGAAGGTGATTGAGATACATACCCCTCAACAAGGTAGTATGGGCTTGCCATCCCCCCGACAAGGCGATTGAGATACATACCCCTTAACAAGGTAGTATGGGTTTGCCAACCCCCAACAAGGTGATTAAGATATTTACCCCTTAACAAGGTAATATGGGCTTAACACCCCCCGAGAAGGTGATTGGGCTTAACACCCCTCAATAAGGTATGGTCAACTTACAACACCATAGATACTTCTCATGAGTTCATCAAATACATACATTACTTTCATCATCATAAAGTCACTTGACTCATAGGTCATGCAGTAGATCATCAATAACTCAAGAATCCTTAATCGGACATTTTATCAAACACTTGGCGAGTGTGTAATGCTAGTTCAAAATCATGCAATTCAATAGTGAAATCATATGAGAGGAAAACACAATGTAAATCAACCCACCAACACTTGGTAACACTCCCGTGAAATCAGTGAGAAGAAAACACAATGTAAATCAACCCACCAACACTTGATAACACCCCCATCTAAGATACATTGAAACCCCTCATCAAATCTCATAATAGATCATAGATTTATAGCTCAAAACATGCTTAAACTGACAACATTTCATGAAATCCTAACATAGTTCATGATCAAATTCATGATAGGATATATCCATAGATAATTCAACTTGAAAACATGCAATTTACATAAAAAGGAAGGTAGGGAACCATGGGTGAAAGGACCCAGTGGTTGAAACCCACATACCTCAACTTTGGGGGTTTCATTGATGAAGATTTGAATGCGAACTTGAAGCTTGAATGAAATTCTTGAGATCCGAAAATGAGTTTGGGACACTTGAATTTGGATGAAATATTTGTCTAAGAGTTAGAGAGGGTTTTGAGAGTGTCTTGAGTGATATGGGGTTGAAAAATGACTAAGTATAGGTGTTTTTACGGATAGGAGGGCATGGGCCCAAGACCCCAAAGCCTTAAGTTGAAACAGTGAAACTGACAACAAAAATACATATCTTCGCGCCCCTGGCGCATCGCGCCTTGGGCCCAGATCAACACTGGATAAACAAAGTTTTGGAAAATAAAATTTTGCTACGGTTGCTCTAAAATTGGGGTTGTGGCAATTTCCCACTCAATATTTTTCCTGATCACAAATATGAAGTCAGATTTTTGATATCACATACGATTTTGAGATACATAAAAATTACGATCACGGGCATTTTTGAGACACATTTTCGAGCACTTTTTGGGGCATTTCAGATTTTAAGTCTCGAATTATCCCCATAGAGTGAGTCATACTTACCCACCCCTTAGTATTTATGTGCCACATGCTTTGTGAGTTTGTATTCCTTCCTTTCCCTATGACATCCCATAGCTTCCGTCCTATTCTCCTGTCCCTTAGAAATTATGTGTTTACCTTTCAATTATGCTTTCGAACCGATGATGTGAATATATGGATACTTTGAGCTTGTTTGGGAGCTCTCGGTGGTCGGGTCATGACACCATTGTCATCATATTTTTGCTTAAAGTAGCATACCGAATGAAAATTTCGAGAAAAAATCACTTGAAACCACCCTCTCCCGAGCTCCCAAGTTTCAAAAATGGTGAAAATAGACTAAAACTTGATATTTTAAGAAGTTATTCTTCAGTCATTGATGCGCTCATCACGATCGCAGCTATTGTTCACTATGATCACGGAGCCCGATAAATTATCTCATCACGATTGTAAGGAAAAAAGCTCCTGAGCATTGCAATCATTAAGGGTTAATTACATGAGCTTCGCGAATACGGGCCTCAAGGCTATGAAAACGAAGAACAAAAATGACACCAGATATCAACAATCATAAAATAGCATAAAATCACGGAATGGACCCTCGAAATTTGTTTGAAATTTCATACGCACAAAACATATATGAACCCCACTAAATTGGACGTTTTGGATTCAATGAAATTGTCAAAAATTAAATTTGAAGTCTCCTTGATCTGAAATTCAATTAGTCACAACTAGGACAACTTAAGGCACTAGAAATATCAAAATACTATCGGAACACCTAAAAATTATCCCAATGCTTGTTCTAGAGCTAAAATTACCCCTTGGAACCTATGGAACCGTACCATTAGAAATCCAATTCGAGCATCAGAAGTCAAAAATGTTGACCAAAGACAAATTTTCTTCAAGTTTCAAATAAATTTTTAGTTTTCGACCTCAAATCCACATATTAACTCTAAATTTGATTCCGATATCTCTTCTAGATCAATTTCCACATTTCGGAACTAATAGAATCGATAGAATTTCATTCTAAGACTCAAAACTCCAAATGACTCCAATACTCAAAATTAAGCAACTTAAGACTTTGAAGCTCAATTCTTTAGCAAAAACTTAACTTTTCACAGAATTTTCAAAAATAAACTTTCAAAACCAATCAAATAGGACTCGGGGCAACTATCGGAAGGGGTAATATAGTATTTAACAAAGATAAAAATGACCTTCAGAGTTATTGCATGAAGGGTGTCATGTGGTTTGTTAAGAAGCAAAAACTTAGTCTCCAACTTATTGGTCCTTATCATATTGTGAATAGGATTGAAAGGTAGCTTATTAAATAAAGCTACCTATGGAATTAGCATGTGTACATCATGTGTTTCACGTCTCTGTGCTAAAGAATTGTGTTGACGAGCCTTCACTCATAGTTCTTGAAGAAAGTGTTAAGGTCAAATATAGCTTATGATATGAAGAAGTTTCAATTGAGATTCTATATTGTCAGGTTCACAAGTTGAGAACTAAAGAGGCAGCGTAAATTAAGGCTTGTAGAGAAATTAGTTAGGTGGTGAAGATATGTAGAAATCGAATAATATATGAAGGCTAGGTGTCCACATATCCTCCCTCTTCCATATGAGAATGTCTACAATGATAGTCATTTCTTTAAAATAAATCTTAAAAGCTCTTGTTTCATAAGCATCATGTTGTAATTCTTGTGCTTATACTCGTGCTCATGTACTCTCTAATTTTTGGACCCATTTTTGATATGATGCAGTTGATAAATTCGTGGTAATTAATATAGTTTAAGACATTCAAAGTGAATCTTGATTATTTTTATTTGTTTGTACATTCTACTTTTGACCATCATTACATTCTACTTTTGACCATGATTCAAGAACGAATGATCCAGGGGGAAATATTGTATTACCTTCCTAACTTATTTCATGTGTGTAGCCTAACATGTCCTTTTGAGCTTAAAAATTCAGTCATTTAGCTTGGAAACATGTTAAGCCCTGTGTCACAAGGCTTGGGGTGGGGTGGGGTGGGGTGGGGACAGCACGGACACCCCCTCTCAGGCATCAATAATTTGCCTATGATGTGTGAACTTTTCATAAACCTATACTTGTTAGACAAAATTTCTGTTTAGAAAGGGAAAAAAAGTGAGAAAAGGATGGTGAAGGGGACTAGTAAAACATGGTTTGGAACCAAAGTGTATTAGGTTTTAAGAGAGCACCAAAAAAATGGGACAATTACAGTATGTGGTCGTTCGGCCAAAATAATTATCCAAAATATAGTCATTCGTTGTACAGGCATATATGATCAGTGTATATTTCATGTATAGTTAAGCTATATTTAATTTTTAACTGTGTCGTAATATATATTTATTGTATGGTACATGTATAAGTAATCTACATTGTATGGTCAATGTATAACTTTTGGCAAGTTATATTGTATAGTCATGTATATTCTTTATAATTTTGGGCTATTTTTTATGTAAATAAAAGAGGGTTATATTTGTTATAAATTAATTAGTTATTATATATATTTGAAATTATCTCAAAAAAATTAAAATATGAAGAGGACCCAACAAAACTTAAACATGATTTTAGCACTTTTATAGGCAGAAAATAAAGTGGATTATAGCAAATCATATTGAAGGGTTGTCTCAGTTAGTTTTTCCTAATTACTTATAAATAGGGTTTATATAGTAAAAGAAAGATAATAAATCTCTCTTGCTAAATAAATAAATAAAAAGAAAATTAAAACTTTAAATGTAAGGGGCTTTCAAAAAACAAACAAACGGAGAGAGCACTAAATAGAGTATGTACCTAAGCAGTATAAAGGAAATTAATTGAGGAAGAAAAATTTCAGCAGACTTTAATAAAGAGAGAGCATTGCTAATTTGTCACTATCTACTATACTTAAATTTTGCCTACCATATGTTTAGCCCCAATTTCTGCTTCAAGTATAAATAAATAGCGTCTCCATACCCCTTCAACTGCCATTAAGCTACTTACTACTCTCTCAACAATGGCTGTTCCTGCAAAACTCTCCAAACATTCTATTTTTTCCTTCTTCTTCCTATTGTTATTATTATTAAGCTTTTGCTTCCATGGGGCTTTTGCTGATTATGGAGGCTGGCAAACTGCTCATGCCACCTTCTATGGAGGGAGTGATGCTTCTGGTACAATGGGTATGTCTATAACAATCTTTTTTATATCCTATGCCACCCCTCTCTTTTATGTTATGTCTCTTAATTGACTAGACTTAAAAGAGTTTTCAAAAAATAATTAACGGATACTTTTGAATTTTGTAATTTTAAACTAATAATAGTACAATCTCTCCTATGAATTGTCTATTTTTGAAATAAAAATTATAGTGGTAAATATTTTAGCCCTTTATTGTTTTGGAGAAAAAATTGAACTATCCAAAGAATTAAGTTGAAGTGGATAAAACAGTACTCATTATGAAATTCATCAACAATATTGCTGAAGTTTACGGGATGTATTCGTATTTGACAGAGTTTGTGGACGTGTTTGGGAAGAAAATGATCTTTACATGAAAATGAAAAAATCTAGAGAGATAATCTTGTAATATTAAACATGTCATGTGAACTGTTATAATTGAAGAGTCATACCAAATATATAAAATGTCATTTTTCCAAAAGTAATCAAACTAATAACTATGAAAATAGGACGTGTAACTTGAAACAAAATGTTTAAGTTGTTGATAAAGAAACGTACTCCCTCCATCCATTTTTACTTATTCCTTATTGACTTGGCACAGAATTAAGGAGCAGTAAATAATATGAGTAGTTTTACAAAATTACCCTTTGAATATAATAAATGTAATGTCTTATAAAATATAATAGGAAAATGATCATAATTAATGATAAGGGTATTTTAGGAACTAAGTGTAAAATTATATGATTTCATAAAGTGCACAAGTATTGTTGAACATCTATTTTTAATATAGTAGGCAAGTAAAGATGGACGGAGGGAGTAATTCATAATTAATCATAGTAATTGAATAATTTGAACTCATTTCTTAGTTTCCAAATTAAGAATCTGTGCATGCATGTAGGGGGTGCTTGTGGTTATGGGAATTTATATAGCCAAGGATATGGAACCAACACAGCAGCACTAAGCACAGCACTATTCAACAATGGCTTGTCATGTGGTGCTTGCTACGAGCTCACTTGCAGCAATGACGCACAATGGTGCCTTCAAGGTACCATTACTGTCACAGCCACTAATTTCTGCCCTCCAAACCCATCCGAGCCCAATGACAATGGTGGATGGTGCAATCCTCCTCGCCAGCATTTCGATTTGGCTGAGCCTGCTTTCTTGCAAATAGCTCAATACAGAGCAGGAATTGTCCCTGTTTCTTTAAGAAGGTAAACATTGTTCATCCTAAAGAAAAAAGAGAGACGTCAAATGTTGAACATGATATATTAGTCACAATTTTTCTTAAATTTTTTGTCAAGCCAAATGGCATTAAGCATAAAATTTAAAAAAGAAAATAAAATTTTTGATACTGTGATGCAAGAATAATCCTAAAAGTTTATGTTGGTATGGATCATCTTATTAAAAATAAAATGAGAAGTTTATAATTAAATTATTTCTAAATAGGTAAATACATCTCTTTTTAGAGCAAACTAAAACAAAGTGCTAGGTAAAACAAGATAGAGGGAGTGGTTACCATTTTTATGGTTTTACTAGTTTAGTTTAGAATACGTTCTTTGCATGTAGTGTTACAATGTTGATTAATAAAAAGTGTATAAAAATAAATAAACTATTATGTGTGCTAACTTATATCTATGAGCATACAGCTATAGATAATTACGTAAATATTATTATCTCATATCATCAAATTTATAAATACGTCATGTTTCTATTCGTATCGCAAGATGTAAATCAACTTCATTTTATTTGACAATAACAGTAGATAAAATAATTGAATGTATTTTTGATTCTGTATATACCCTTTCTTCCTCACCCCCGTATTAGAGCTCTGACTAAATCTAAATTGCACACTATAAGATCCACCGTGGGGTAGAGCTCCAAACAAGATTTTCTCCATACTCGAGGCTCCAATATGAGATCTTTCATTAAGATTTGAGCAGTCTCGCCACAGCACCACAACTTTGTTGATAATTCTATGTTTTTCTAATGTTCAAGAGAAAGAATATCTTATTTTATCATTAAGTTTTAAGATCATGCTCATGTCCTATCTACCTTGATATGAATTATAATTCGTACGTTCATATTTTTTATAATAAAATATTACTTTGAATATCAATTTATAGTTCTTTTGTGTAGGAACTGTAAAGTAGTATTCTGAAAGCCCCTTCAATTATTAAATAAACACATATATTCCTTCCAACCATGCATACATACTAATAAAAATTGAAGCTAATAAAAATACAGACAAATTATCAACCTAAATGCATATAAATCATGGGATAATATAATGTTATAAAAGAGAGAAAAAATATTATACCTTCAGATTCATCCATATATAAGTATTTTGCTTTGACGTGAATATAAATTTACTCCTTATATAGATAATATGTGTTTTAGTGTTAATGTCTAGTTGAAATTAGGATTGGATTGTAGAACTTTATATTTTGTGTGTTGGTTTGTTCAATCCTAAATATTAGGTAAATTATTAGTAGAAAAATTCTTTTTGTTTATAATTTTTTGGATTTTTTAATATTTTTGGATAAATTTTTAGTCCTTTTTTTGTTTTAATTTTTATTTATTTTTCTTTTGGGACGTTTTATTTTTTTTAAAAAAAAAAAACATTGACCATTATTTTTTTTTAAAAAAAAATTGACTATTCTTTTTCGATCAAGTCTATTTTTTGGAAGTTATTTATTTTTGGAAGGTTTTAAAATCTTTTTTTGGGACTTTTTTGGATTTTTTTTTAAAAACTTTTATTTATTTATTATTATTATTTGAAAGTTTTGTTTGACTATTTTCTTTCGGAACTTTGTTTTAGTTGAAAAACATTTTTTGTGTAGGAATTTAATCATAAGAAGAAAATCATCTCCATTTATTATATTTAATATTAGTAAAATAATAACACAATAATTGAAAAAACATAGTGAAAAGACGATTTTGTCTCAAGAGGAACCTTTTGTCAAAGGTTCAAATAACATTTTTAAGACTTTTCATGCTTTTAATATAGTATAGATACATATTTACTATATATTATAAATGACTTAATTGTATAGATAATTATAATACCATTAGTACATATAACTTAAACTTCATTATAAATAACTACTTACAATTAGAGCTGTCAAAATAGGCTTGGCCCGTGAGGCCGACCCAACCCAACCCTTGAATCAAATGAGACTAGGCTAAATATTTTCAGCCCATTTATGAACAAGGCTTTTTAGCCTGTCCTAATTTGGCCCGTCGGCCCCATAGGCTCAACCCGCAAGCCTCAGAGATCGACCCGTGGCCCACAAATTTTAAAAATATTTATTATATATTTAGTTATTTTTTAAGTAATATTCTATTTATTAAGATTATGGACATCTTTTACAATTTATTGTCCCATTAGATTTTTAATATTAGCCTATTATTAGCATTTTGTTAAGTTTTTGAACTAACTTGTGTAGTTATGTTGTTGAAAACTTGTAAATCAACTAGTTATAATCTTTTACTATTGTGTTTTATGTCTAATTTATTGTTTCTCCTTTTGTTATTATTTATCTTGTTCGTGATAAAAAATGATCAATGTTTCATAGTTTTTCTAAGAGGTTAATATTATTCATATTATAGTTGAAGGGTTGGCCCGTTCCAACTCGTGCCCCCGCGTAGGGCTGAGTTGGGTTGCTATTTTCTAGGCCCTTAGTTAAAATGGTCAATACATCCTAGCCTATTTGACTTTCTAGCCCGTTAGGGATTGATTGGGTTGGGTTAGATTGACCCATTTTGACAGTCCTACTTATAATACGTAGAATCAGCATGACCTAATTAGTAAGGCAAGTAAGTTTGAGTTCATTTTGTAAAATATTTATTGTTTTTAAATATTTTTTATTTATTATTTATATATATATCTTATTTACAAAATATTTACTATTTATAGTAATTATATTATATATTAAAAGTGAATTATATATGCAATATGCATGCATTATGAATGTATCAAAATTTACTATACTTTATTTTGGCTAAAAAAAAATTGCAGTATGTATTAAAAATAAATTATGCATGTAATATAGATGTTTTACACTATGTAGAAAAGTAATTTTGTATGCAATATAATATATTATAAGTGTCTTAAAGTGTATTAGGCTTATTTTGATTAAAAAAAAATTAGCATTATTTATTAAAAATAAATTATAAGCTGATGACATGAAGGGTGATGGCATTTTACAGGGTGCCCTGCAACAAAAAGGGAGGAATAAGATTTACAATTAATGGAAACTCTTACTTTAACTTGGTTTTGGTGACAAACGTTGGAGGTGCTGGAGATGTTAATTTAGTTTCTATTAAGGGGTCATGGTCTGGGTGGCAAGCAATGGCAAGAAATTGGGCCAAAATTGGCAAAGCAATTCTTACCTCAACGGTCAGAATCTTTCATTTCAAGTGTCAACAAGTGATGGAAGGACTATCACAAGCTACAATGTTGCACCACCTAATTGGCAATTTGGACAAACTTTTGAAGGCCTTCAATTTTAATTTCACCAACAAACTTTAGTCCTCAAAAATTAAAATGAACGGAGACTTTCAACTGTCTTCTATCATTCACTGATATATAGTTGTATCACTTCGATTTCTCTACTTAGTGATTGTCACGTATTGTTCGATCTTACTAGCTTTATGTTCATTTATACTTAAATTATCTCTCATTAGTTTGATAAGCGCACACCTCTCTTTTTCTCTTATTCCATTATGGTGTGTACTACACTTTTTCTTTTATTATAAAAAAAAAAAATATCACATAAACTTTACATAGATAAAATATTTTCACCTTGATAAAAATTAAATAAATTATTAGTACTAGTTAAAATTTAAAGATTAAAGTATCATTATTTAAAAAAATAAAATAAAATTGAAAATATTTTTCTTGTCTCACTCCACCACCTCTTACCACCATAACCCCCTCCCCCAATACATCTCCCTTCCAAAATTTTTATTAAGGGTGGGCATTCGATTCTTTGGTTCGATTATAGCAAATTTAGATTTGGTTCTTCGATTTTCGATTTTAAAAAAGTGTACACCATGCTCCGCACCATACTAGATCGGTTCGGTTTGATTTATTTTAATATTTTTAAAATAATTATTTGGTGTAAATAAAAAATAAAATGAAAACAATTAAACAAAAAATGAAATTAAATTAATTAATTTGTATGCTTGCAACACAATATTTGTATTTGCAGCACACTATTTGCACTTGGCACTTGGAAGCAATCAGCATTCCAGCATCCAGCTTGCATTCAAAATGGTCAAATGTAATAACTCATATCTCATAATTGAAGAATTAATAGTCTCATATTATTTGCTAAGAATAAGAACGTCATGAGTTTTTGATGGAACTTATCTACAAAATACTTCTTATTAATGTTGTTACCATGAAACGACATGGAACGGCATGAAGTATTTGCATCACAAGTAGTGTTTGCAGCAATTTGCACTTCCAATTTTTCATTTTTCAATGGCTACTGTCCTCGACAGCATGGCTTCAAGAATGCATTCACATGACTGCAGATAACTAAATAGCAAGTTGCGATAAAGTATATTTGGCATGGGTAATTGAGTTTGGGATTGGGTTAAAGTATATATTAAATTATTAATAATTTAATATAATAAAACTTTAATTTTTTGGTGCACTATGATTTTAAAACCCTTACACCGAGAACCGAATCGAAGAACCGAAGTTCTGAAAAAAAAGAACCGAAACAAAATCAAAAAATTGACATTGAAAAGTCGAATTAGTTCAGTTCAGTTTTCCGATTCTAATTTTTGCCCACCCCTAAATTTTCTAGATATTTTTTTATTTTATTAAAAAAATAATAACAATCTGTCCTATCTCAATTAACCCATACTCACAATTTTTCTAATTTTTCTTATTTTGTATTAGAAATAAATATATGTTATAGGAAAGTACTTCATCAAAAATCTAGATATTTTTTTATAGAAATCCAAAGAGGACACAAAGATTCACTATAACAATCTGTCTAAATACTAATTTTAAGTATAGAAGTAAAATAAAGAAGACAATTAATACAATCAGAGAAAGCATTAAATGAATACTTACACGTCGTAGAAGCAGCTAATCCAATTGACCCAATAGTACATAGGTCTCTTATTCCAGAAGTTATAAGTGCGCTAAGGTGGGAACTACAAGGTCTTGGACGAGACATAGAAAGATGTGCGTAGAGAGTAATATTTCAAGAAAAACTTTGTAAAGTCGCTATTCCGATCCTTTAGGATAAAAGTTATCTCGTTTAAAATATTTGACAACAATAGATCCTCTTAAGTATCTTGAGTATTTGACCTAAGAATTCACCCTGAAAAACAATTGAGAATATTAAATGATAATACAGTGATAAGGTGTAATTTCATCAGTAGAGGGGAACATATGTTACATTCTGAAGACAAAAAGTATAATACATTAATAGACTTAATAATAAATTTTAGTGAAAAGCCTCAAGAAAATAATAAAACTATGATAAGACTGCTTGACCTAATAAAAAATACTCAAAATAAACAGAAAAGGATATTAGACAAGCTCAAACCAAATTTTAATTTTCTAAAATCACAAGAATTGAAAATAGACAGAAAAATTCAATATTTGAATAATAAGTTTATACAAAAAAATTACCTATTTAGGTCGAAGTAGAACAACTGGTTCGGATAATAACAAAAAAACCCAAAGAATTAGAAGTCAAAACAACGCAGCTAGTAACAAAAATAACAGGGTAAGTAGAAGCAGTAACGACTGAGATTAACTAATAAAAAAAGATAATAAAAAAAACTTGAAGAAATCTCTCTTTCATGAATGATCTAGACCCAATTTATACCAAGGCACTAACTTTTACGTGAAAACTTCAAACTAATACGCATGGATCTTCATATTATTTACCCCAAAGCAAGTGTGATCAAGTTATTATTAAATAAAATAATACTATAATACCACTATTGCTAGAGATAAATATAAAAATAGATAAACTTCTTAAAGCAAATGACGAAATAATAGAATAATCAAGGAATACTCAAGTAGACGAATTAATAGTCCAATTAAAGAATATAGAAGTAACACCACAAAAAGATAGGTCAAAGTTGACTAGAAAACCTCAACTATGGACATTTTTTCAGGTAGGACAAGAAAAGTTGAAGAAAGACAAAAAGTAAGTTTTTCAGACAATAAAATAGAAAACAACCATATAACAAGAATCCTATCACGAAGTAAACAAAAAAGTCAAAACCAAGAATTAAATTAGATAATCAACGTAGATAGGGATTTAAGAATCTTCTAACAAAACTAATTAAAATTATTAAATCCTAAGACGTTATATGATATAAAATACTTCTCAAGAAATAATCAACTGTATAGACATTATAGAAAAGAACAATTATCTTCCATAGAAAACAAGATAACAATAATATATCTGATTAATCCAAAATCATTTAAAAGGGTAATAAATACCAGAATGACTCTCATGCACATGAGATTAATTATAATTGAACTAAAAGGAGTAACTAGAAAAAACTTAGGAACTAAAGTGTTAATTGCAATATATGATAGATGGTCTAATCTAAAGAAATCCATGACAAGACTAACCGAGATGGACATCATTAATAATGGAGTACTATTTTATACTAGCCCCACTTTCATTCTAAACTTGAGAGAATTCAAAAAAATAATAATAATTAGAATACTGACTAAAGGTTATGAAGAAATGAAGAAGGGTAATAATCTTTTAATGTGGGTAGGATTTATAGAAAAAATGACCCTAAGTAGTGATACACAATTTAAGATTCAAAATAGACGATGTAGTTGATCAGGTAATGAAAGATAAAGGAATAAGGCTTATAAAATCAATAAAATTAAATCCAGAAAAATATGCAACTAGAATGAATTTTAGAAAGATTTAACAAGAAAACAACATTGATACTGGAATTTCATTTAATTTGATGCATACAAATTCTAAAGGAGAGACATTTATAAGGTTCACTGATTATAAAATACACTATGCAAAAGGAATTGGATGACGAAATGGGCTCCATAATCTTTCATAATTTTCATAACATTTCCATGTAATCATAACATACTCGATAACCCTCAAATATTTATAATATTTATGACTTACAAAACTTGCAATCAAACCTTTCATCAACAAAAGATACTTCATCATAAAATCTTAGTTACAACTTGGTGGGTTTATATATAAGGATTTAAAATAATGAGATTCAAGAGTAACATGCATGAAAGAGGTAAAGCTTAATCACTTGAAACCATTTAAAACAACCCATCAATATCATACATAGTAAAATCCCCTAGTTAGAGCATCATAAAAATCATCTCAAAGTCCATAAATATTAATGGCCTTTAATAGTATCATAGCATGCATAGCTTAAGAGTCACAAGGCATCTCTTAATATCAACTCTTGATATAAATTCATGCAATTCAAATCAAATATTATTAATTTTTAACTCAAATCATGCATATATATAAGTAATAAAAAGTACCCATAGAGAAATAAGTCTTGAAATCAAAGGTTTAATTGAAAAGAATTTTGGACTCCATGGGTGAAAGCACTCATAAATAAAGAAACCCGCGTACCTCAAAATCTTGAATAAGACGAGATGCTTGGAAGAATCTTGAAGCTTGGTCTTTAATGGAAGAGTCTTGAAATCCTAGAAACTTTGAAGTATTTGGTGGAGAAATATTGGAGAAGTTGGAGAGAATTTTTACGTGATTTGACAGTGATTTTGGGTCCAAAAAATGGAGGAATTTTCGAGGATTCCCTTATATAAGGGTTTAGGG
This sequence comes from Solanum clarkiae, assembly GCA_011800125.2. Classification (NCBI taxonomy): domain Eukaryota; kingdom Viridiplantae; phylum Streptophyta; class Magnoliopsida; order Solanales; family Solanaceae; genus Solanum; species Solanum clarkiae. The sequence continues at coordinate 25,019 of JAABOM020097093.1, forward strand.
ATTTGTCCCAATTGCCGTCACTCAAATTTGAAAATTTTCAAAAGAAATTGCATTACGGTGAAACAAGTCTGCGATGCGGACTTGTTCCCACAATGCCATTCTCGTATAAAGTTTAATTTTTTTTATTTTTACGTTAAAATGAGTTTAGGTCACTTTTGTACTAAAATGATCCCTTTCCACGATGCGGAGAGGTCGTGTACTCCTTTGAAAAATACAAAAAACATGCAAAAAATTATTTTTTAATATGACTGACTTAAAAATCAAAAGAGAATATTTCCTCACACAATTTTGCCTATTCAACAAGAATAAGTCCTCAGATTTCCAAAAAATATATGAAAAAATGCGTCGCATTCCGAATCACTTTGAGAGGTATTACAACATATTTGAGAGAACTTGATGCATGATCTGAATTCATGAGATGTAAGCTTAAAATCATGGAATTGGGGTAGATTCAAACTTACCTCAATGGTTTAAAATCATTTGAACACAAATTGAATGTAACCATGAATAGATTTCATAAATTTGATAAGCCTAAAGGTATAATATCATAAAGTTCAGCAAATTTTATGTAATTAAAGCTTACCATTCACATATAATCATAATAAAACTAGTTAGAAGGTAATTCGGGAAATTGAAGTTCAAGCATGAAGCTCATAAAATCACAACTTGAAATTGAGTAGAAGATATTAGGGGTGTCAAATGGACGGGTTGGGCTAAAATTGGGGAGGTTAAAATCGGCTGCATTAAATATCGTATTGGGTCGTGACCCGCTCAAATATACTTTAGGCTCAAATGGGTTGGGATAAAATTCGGGTTGGGTCATGACTCATCCAATTTAACCCGCTAAATTTAATACTAGCATTGAACATACAAAACAAATGATACATTGGGCTGAAGTGAGAATCTTACTGGGCTCAGCTCAGAATTATTTTATAATGGGTTAAAGTGTATTGACCTAAAAATTAGCCCAATTCTAAATCATACTGAACCCAACCCATAAAATTATAGGTGGGTTGAACGGATTGGGCAGATTGCTTATGTTTGAACTTATTTTGCCACCTCTAGAAGTGATATTAGAACCCGTATTTTGAACATATGAAATGCTTGTGAAATTTGGACGAATATTAGAAATATTGAACAATTCGGGATTTAAGTATTTTTTTAAGGTTTATACCAAGGGAATTTTTTTTATATAAATTATTCTTGGGAGTTAAAAAATCGTAAATCCTTAATTGGTCCAAATTGGGAAAAGTCTGGGACCAAATGTGCATTTTATTCAATTTGAGTTCCTTAAGATGTAGAATAAATTTTGGGGTCATGTACATGGCCTTATTTGATTGATCCAAGTGTACAAGGGGTTGTCTATATTAGGCATACATATAAGCCTTTTATCTTACAAGAAAACATCTCCAACACTTAGAAAAATTAAGCAACATTTTCCCCCAACTGGTAGACCTCTTGGCTCACTGTAGCTGGAGAGAAAAAAATTATATTTTTCTGCATTTTCGATTATTTGATGCTTCAAGATCGGTATATGGATTCCCCCCAAGTAGCGTGGAAGCGTTGGTTTGGTGAGAAAATGTTCGGTTTTGCGAATTCGAAATTTGGAGCTTGAGAAGGGGTTGAGAGGTAAGTAGAATTTCTATCCTTCCCGATGTAAATTAACCTTTTGGGGGTGTTGGGGGAGTATTAAATTGATGATTAATCATGAAAAAGAGGTGGATTTCTAGCTTGAACAATGAAATTCGAAATTGGAGTTTGAATGAGACAAGTTTGCATATGCTTATATTTTGAGTTTTAATTACGTGTTTATATTTATTTTGCATGAAATTAGTCCAGGGGTGGTGTGGTAAGTGTTGAAAACCGTGGTGAACATGTTCTTGATGTTTAACTTGAATTGGAGCACTAGTTGAAGGCGAATTGTCGCGTTTTAAAATTGGGGAGTTGCGTAGGGCGTTAGAGTGACGTGTTATGTTCTTGGGGTGTATAAGAGTGCTTTAGTGTGGTAGGAGTATGATTAAAGGCATGCTGCCCTGTTTTTATTAATTATGTTATGGTAGCATTTTGTGAAATTGTGATGTTGTTATGGTATCAGAGAAGGTCCACTAAGGTATTGTTGATGTTGTTGTTATTGGTTGACGATTGTGAGCTGAGTTGAATTCTCGGGGTGGCATATTTTAAGGGAAAATGCTGCCGAAATTTTTATAATATGTGGAATAAAGAAAAATAGGATTTAAAGAACCGTTATGGTTGCTAATCGTTGTCGT
>JAABOM020097103.1:0-69844 GCA_011800125.2 Solanum clarkiae
AAGGATTTTTCTGTTAGATCTTTTTAAATATTTATTGGTTTCCTAATTATCCTTAAAATTAGGTGGCGACTCTATTTTCTTTCAGAATTTCGAGAATTGGTTTCACTTTAATTAATTAAGTTGAATCGATTTTTGATTTTTTCGATTTTTTTTCAAAATAAAAAGTCATTTTTCGGCATAACACCCCTCACTAGGTTGATGAGTACGAACCCCCATCTAGGTTATCCGGACTCTTAGTCCCCCCTGATTGGGCATGGTCTAATGCAACAATTTATATAGTATATATCATATACATAAGCTCATTTCATCATTCATAACATCAATCATATCATATCTCATGCTTTGGGCCTTCATTTCCTTAAGAAACCATAACCAGACATTTTATCAAACACTTGGTAGGTGTGAAATAGTAGTATAAAACCATGAAATATAATGATGAAATCATCCAAGGAAATTCATTGTAAAACCATCAATCAACACCTTGCAACACCCTAAAACAATATACATCAAAACCTCTCATCAAATCTTACAATAGATCTAATATTTATAGCTCAAAACATAGCAAAACAGTCACAACTTTATATAGCTTTAACATAGTTCATGGACATATACATACTAGCTAAAGCTTGAACGAAATCTTTAATTCCGGATGAGGGTTTTGAGACTTGAATTTGGGAGTAAAAAATATGGCTAAGTGCTTTAGAGGATATTGGAGAATATTTAGGATGATATCAGGGTGAAATAGGGCTAAATATAGGTAAAAACACATTTGGGAACGCTTAGGCCTAAGACCCAAAAGTCTTGGACCGCATAGATAAATAACTGAGCAGAAACTACATAGGTCCACATGATGGAGACTGAATTAACACATGTCTGCGATGGAGGAGTGTCGCGGTACCATCGCGGACAAACACTGCATAAGTTATTTTTAGAAAATTGAAATTGCTATTCGCTTGCTCTTAAATCGGGTTAGACCCTTTCTCCCCTAATTTTGACCCCTTAAACAAGAATATGAGGTCAGCTTTTTGATATCACGCACGAATTTTGAGATATATGAAATTTAAAATTTGGGCATTCCCATGCACATTTTCGGGCACTTTTTGGAGTCGTTTCAATTTTTTCCCCTTGGGAACATTCGTCCCCGAATGTAAAGCAAATGTACATGACAAGAGGGGTCATAAACAAATCCTCCCCAATAATAAATGAACATTATATTTAAAAGACCATTTTCAAAATCTCAACATAAGTGTAAAATCATCATAAACTTGCCAACTTAAACATGAATGCATATGAATGACATAGGGGCTGAAATACAAGATTTGAAATCACATAAGAGACTTAGAATTTTTACCTTAGGCTTGAGTGCAGTAGAAAAGATAAGGATATGGCTTTTGCATATTCTCTTAGGCCTCCCATGTAGCACTTTCAACTTATTGGTTTCTCCAAAGGACATTAACGGATGCCACCTCCTTATTCCAGAATCTTTTCACTTGTCGATCCAAAATCTGAACCGAAACCTCCTCATAAGTCAAGTTATCCTCAACATTACCTACAACATCAAGAGGCACAATAGCATTAGGATCACCAACACATTTTCTCAACATAGAGAGATGGAACACCGGATGAAACAAATTCATTTCGCTAGGCAACTTCAACTCATAAGCTACCTTGCCAACCGTCTTTATCGCCTCATAAGGACCAACATATCTTGGACTCAACTTCTCCTTTTTCCCAAAACGGACCACACCTTTCATTTGAGAAACTTTCAAATAGACCCAATCACCCACTTTGAATTCAAGGTCTCTTCTTCTCACATTGACATAGGATTTGTGACTACTTTGGGCTGTTTTCAACCTTTCCCTAATTATCCGAACCTTCTCAAGAGCCTCCATAACTAGATCTGGTTCCAACAAAGCCAATTCTCCAACCTCAAACTAACCAACCGGTGATCTACAATGTCTTCCATAAAGAACTTCAAAATGAGTCATACCGATGCTAGAGTGATAGCTATTGTTGTAGGCAAACTCAATCAGTGGAAGATGAGTATCCTAACTACCCTTAAGCTCCGAGACACAAGCCGTAAGCATATCCTCAAGTGTTTGAACAGTTCTTTTAACTTGGCCATCCATTTGACGGTGGAAGGCTATAGAGAGCTTAATTCTAGTACCAAGAACCCTTTAGAAGGATCTAAAAAAATGTGAAGTAAATTATGCCCCATGATCCGATATGATGGAAAAAGGAACCCCATGCAACCTTAACAAGTCATGAATGTATAACCTTACATAATCTTCAGCCCCATATGTGGCCTTAAACAGTAGAAAGTGAGCCGATTTTGTCATCCTATCAACCACAACCCATATGGAATAAAAACCCTTCCTAGTCTTGGGAAACCCAACCACAAAGTCCATGTTAATCACCTCCCACTTCCTAGTAGGAATCTTTATGTCTTGGGTTAAGCCACCTGGCCTTTGACGTTCGACTTTGACTTGTTGATAACTACGGCAACCTGAAAAAAATTTGGCAGTGTCCCTCTTTATGCCTCCCTACCAATACACTTCCCCCAAGTCTCTATACATTTTGGTGGAATCGGGGTGGATAGAATAAGAAGAATTATGGGCCTCATCAAGGATTTTCTCCCTCAAACCATCAATACAAGACACACACAACCTACCTTGGTACCTAAGGGCACATCTCCCCCTTAGGAGAAAACCTCTACTTTGTCCTCTTTCATCAAAGCCTTCAATTCAAGCAAAGAGGAGTCAAGATATTGTTTTGCAATCACCTCATCAACCAATGAAGACTTAGACCCATCAACAACAACAACACCATCATCACTAACCTCTTCCGACCTAACCCCCAGTCTAGCCAATTGGTGAACCTCCCTAGCCATTTCCTTATCACCACCTTCAACATGAGTTAGGCTACCCATAGACACCCTACTCAAAGCATCTGCCATAGCATTTTCCTTACCCGGATGATAATGCACTCTCATATCATAGTCTTTAAGAAGTTCTAACCATCTTCTTTGCCTTAAGTTAAGATCTTTTTGAGTAAAGACATAATGGAAGCTCTTGGGATCAATGAACACATCAACATGCACCCCATACAAGTAGTGACGCAAAATATTTAATGTAAACACAATAATGGCTAACTATAGATCATGGGTAGGGTAGTTTCTTTCATGTACCTTGAGTTATCTAGAAGCATAAGCTATGACCTTACTATTTTGCATCAATACACAACCCAAACCAACCCCAGACGAATCACAATACACCACAAATTCCCTCAAGCCCATCCAGTAGTGACAATGTAGGAGCAGCCACAAGCTTGTCCTTCAATGTTTGGAAGCTCCTCTCACATTCATCAGTCCACACGAACTTAACCATCTTTTGAGTCAATTTTGTCATAGGGGAAGCAATGGAGGAGAAACCCATTTACAAACCTTCTGTAATAACCCGCAAAGCCCAAGAAACTCCTAATATCTAAGAGGGTCAATGGTCTAGGCCAATTCCTAATCACATCGATTTTCTTAGGATCGACTTTTATGCCATCCCCAGACACCACATTACTCAAGAATGCAACCTCCTTCAACCAAAATTCACACTTTTCATATTTGGCATACAATTTCTCCTCCCTTAATCTTTGCAACACAACCTTCAAATGCACCATATGCTTCTCCCTACTATGTGAATAGATTAAAATATCATCAATGAAAACCACAACAAAGGAATCAAGGTAGGGTTTGAAAAACCTATTCATTAACTCCATGAAGATGGACGGTGCATTGGTCAACCCAAACGATTTCACCACAAATTCATAATTCCCATATCTAGTCCAGAAGGTCATCTTGGGAATATCACACTTCCTCACCCTCACTTGATGATATCCCGACTGAAGATCAATCTTAGAGAAAAAGCTAGCCCCTTGTAATTGGTCAAACGAATCATCGATCCTTGGAAGAGGATGCCTATTTTTTATAGTGACCCAATTAAGGTGCCGCTAGTCAATACACATCCTAAAGGACCCATCCTTCTTTTTCACATACAATACCAGAGCACCCCAAGGTGATTGGCTAGGTCTAGTAAATCCTTCCAGCAAATATTTCAATTGTTCCTTTGACTCCTTTAACTCCGTCGGGGCCATAAGTTAAGGGGGAATAGAAATGGGATGAGTATCCGGGAGGAGATCTATACAAAAATCTATTTGCGTTTTGGGAGGAACACCGGGAAGGTCATTTGGGAAGACATCAAAAAACTAATTTACAATCGGAACCGGCTCTATAGGAAGGACTTCAGACTCCACATCCCTAACCCTCGACAAGATGGTAAAGACACCCCTTAGAGATCAACTTACATGCCTTAATGCAAGAGATGAACCTACCCTTGACCACCACATCTTGACTTTCCCACTTAAGGATGGATTCATTTGGAAATTCGGAATTTGATCCTACGGATTCTACAATCAATAGAAGCATAACAGGCATGCAACCATTCCATCCCAAGAATGACATCAATATCAATCATGTAACAAGATCACATGGCAACAACTTACGCAAAATGCAAATAGGGCAACTTCTATAAATTTTCTTACCAATAACAGAGGCACCAGTATGAGTAGATACTTTATATGACATATACAATAACTTGGGGTCAACATGGAACTTTTGGGAAACAAAGGGGGTAACAAAAGAAAGAGTGTCACTCGGATCAATCAAAGCATATATATCAAAGTCAAAGATTTTCAACATACCAGCAACAACCCCCTTGCCTCCCATGTAGAGCATAAAACTGATTGTGCTTTGGGGCACCACCTTGAGGACCACCTCTACCTAATGGAACTGCATTTGCACCCTAGCCCTTGCCACAGGTTTTTGGACAATCCACCCTTTTGTGACCAAGCTCCCCACAATCAAAGCATGCATTAGAACGCTTCAAACACAGGCCCCTATGAATCTTCCTACATGCAGGACACACATCAATGGGAGCCACACCACTAAAACCTTGATGTCTAGTGAAGTCATTGGTAAACCCCCTATTAGTAGCATGAGAAATCCCTTGGCCTTGAGGGGATGGGCCACCCCTTTGGCTCTTACCCCTAAGACTGGCCCTCTTGTCCTCATACCCCCCTTTCTTCCTCAATTTTTCCTCCTCTATTTGCTCAGCATATATCATCAATCGAGACAAGTCCATATCACCAATTAGCATGGCGGACTGGCATTCTTCACTCACTAAGTTGAAGACCCCCATCACAAACTTATTCATCCTAGATCTAGGATCAACCACTAAATGAGGAGCATACCTAGAAAGTTGATTGAACTTGAGGGAATACTCCCTCACACTTATAGCACTTTGTCTCAAATTCATGAACTCTACCAACTTAGCTTTCCTAAGCTCAAAAGGGAAGAATCGATTAAGAAAAGCCAATTTAAACTCCTCCAAAAGAACCACATTACAAATTCCCTTCTCACACCTCTATTGATCAAACCATATTTGGGATACCTCTTTGAGTTGGTACGCTGCCAACTCTGCCTTTTCATTCAGCCTAACACTCATGATATTCAAAATCTTGTAGACCTTATCAATGAACTCATGTAGGTCTTCATCTACCTTTGACTCATAGAAAATCGGAGGATTCATCCTCATGAAGTCCCTTACCCTAACTCCCGGGGTAATAGCATGAGGGGCTTGGTCCCCTTGATTAACTTGGTTGGCCACAACTTGGGCAAGTATAGTGACAGTATCCCGGAGCTCACCATGGGTAGGTTGCTACTCGGGAGTTTTGGTCTTTTTTCCTCTAGTGTTTGGCATGATCTAGCATAGTAAAGAATAATCATTAGGGCGGAAAAACTTAACACAACTCTATAGAACCACTTAGAACATGAAGAATAGAAACATTTCCTAAAACATCTCATAGCCTCCTATTCATAGTCATGGTGCACTTCACAACCATGAATAGGACTCTAATCGACATAGTGTGTTGGACTCCAAGGATTTATCAACCTAGTACTCTTATACCAAGTTTGTCATGACCCAAGCCTAGGGCCTAGATGTGACACGGCAAATGGGGAACCCGAAGGAACCCCAAACAAGCCTCTTAACTTGTCATTACACATCTTTGGTCGCAGATGCATATAAAAGACATAAAGAGTAAGAATAGGGCAAAGGCGAAGGATTTTGGACCCAACAAGCTAACCCTCGCAAGATGATAGAGACACCCCTTAGAAATCAACTTAGGGGCTTTAACACAAGAAATGAATCTACCTTTGACCACCACATCATGACTCTCCAACTCAAAGATGTGTTTATTATGGAATTGGAATTTGACATTATGGGTTCTACAATCAATAGAAGCATAATATGCATGCAACCAATCCATCCCAAGAATGACATCAAAATTGACCATATCCAACTTAACAAAATCACAAGGCAATATTTTATGCAAAAAACAAATGTGAGTTTTTACAGACTCTTTTAGCAACAATAAATGCACCAACAGGAATAGACACCTCATAAGGCTCACAACAATTCGGATTCAACATGAAACCTTTTGGCAACAAAAGGGGTAACAAAAGAAAGAGTGGAACCGGGGTCTATCAATGTATCACATCAAAATCAAAGACTCTTAATATACCAGTGACGACATCGGGCACCTCATCTACCCCTTGTCTATCTTGAAAAGCATAGAACTGATTATGCCTTGGGTCACCACCTTGTTGGCCACCTCTTCCCCTAGGAATCGTATTTGTACCTTGTGGACAAAGTTCCTTACCCTTTTCTGATTTCGGGAGCAATCCACCACCTTATTTCCCACTTCACCACAAACAAAACAAGCATTGGTGTCCTTCAAACATAGGTCACTATGACCCTTACCACATTTTTGACACATAATATTAAACACCACCCCACCATTATCTTGGAACCTTGGGTTGTCATTGGCAAACCTTTTATTTGAAGCATGACAAGATCCTTGGTATTGATGAAACTGGCCACCCTTGGGACTTTGGAACCTACCCTTAAAATGGGTCCTCTTGGCCTCACCACTCCTCCTTTTTCTAAGCTTATTCCCCTCCATTTGTTTTGCATACGTCATTAGGCGAGACAAATCTATATCAGTAATCAACATAGTGGTACGACAATCCTCACTAACCAAATTGGATACCCCATCACAAATTTGTTCATTCTAGAGCTCGGGTCGGCAACCAATTGTGGAGCACATTTGGAGAGTTGGTTAAACTTGAGGGTATACTCCCTCACACTCATAGATCCTTGCTTTAGATTAATGAACTCCATCATTTTGGCCTCCCTAAGCTCAGGAGTAAAGAATTGGTTGAGAAACGCCACCTTAAACTCTTCCAAAAGGATGACATTGTTGTTCCCCTTCTCCATTTTCCATTGGACAGACCATATTTGAGCCACCCCTTGAGTTGGTATGCCGCCAACTCTACCTTCTTATCCGATCTAACCCCTATGATAGATAACCTTTTGTACACCTCATCAATAAATTCTTGGGGATCCTTATCCACTTTAGACCCATGAAACTCCAGCAGGTTCATCCTAGTAAAGTCTCTCATCCTTGAGGCCGGTGTGGGAGCATGAAGGGATTGGGCCCCTTGGTTGATTTGATTAGTTATGGCATGGGCTAGGATGGTGATAGAAATTTTGGAATTCCTCATGAGCCACTACCCCATCCTGAGGAGCTTGAAGAGCGAGACGAGCCAGTTATTCCTCGGGTGCGCAGGCTCTTCTTCCTTTTGTATCAAGCATGATCTAAAATGGCAAAGAACATTCGTTATAGGGAAAACCTTACCTAACTCCTATAGCATGGCATAGATCATGAAGAGGAGAAACATTTCCTAAAATATCTCATAGCCTCTTACTCATAGTTGTGGTGCACTTCACAACCATGAATAAAACTTTAATCGACGTGGTGTATTAGGTACGAAGGACTATTAACAACCTATTGCTCTGATATCATCTTTGTCACGACCCAAGAATAGGGCCTAGAAATTACATGGTGAATAGGAGCCCGAAGGGACTCCAAATGAGCCTCTTAGAATATCATTAACATCCTTGGTCGCGGAAACAAGTAAACAATGAAAAAGAGCATACAAATAAGGGTAAGAGACTAAAGGGATGTCTTTCTCATCATAAAATAATCAAGAGTCAAGAGAAGTCATAGTTCAAAGCATAATTACATTACATGTTCAACAACACCTCTTTACTTAGAATTTAGTGGGGCCCAAGACACTTTTTGGGCTCACCCTCATAGTCAAGAGCATTCAACAAGAGAAAGAGAGTTTTTATATAATATAAGATCAAAAGATATCGTCCTCTGAGTTGAGGACTCACAAAAATTGCTTCGAAGATAGTACTAGCCACGTCAAGGAGGAAGATGATCAAGTGGAGCTCTAGTTCCTATATGGTAACATCATGTAGTTATAAAGTATGCGTTAGTACATTTGAATGTACTAAGTATGTAGGATGCAAGGCAACAAGAGATAGGCAACATAGGTAAAATGCATAAACATAGACAATAGATAATATAATAACAACATGGCATGCATGATCAATACTTGAAGTGAAACATGCTTGTATAGAATATATTACATGTGTAGGAAGAGACCATTGTCATAGAACAAGCGAACTAGTACTTAGAATACAAGGCATGACCACCCCCTTGGGAAGTGATTGAGGAATTTACCCCACAATTGGTAGATGGGCATACCACCCCCATCATAGTGGTCGAGGTATATACCCCTCAACATGGTAGATGAGCATGACCACCCCCCATCAAAGTGATTGAGAAATATACCCCCCCCCCCAAATTAGTAGATGAGCATGACCACCTCCCATAAAAATTATTGAAGAATATACCCCCTTCCCCCAATTTGTAGATGAGCGTGACCACCCTACATCAAAGTGGTCGAGGCATAACACCTCCTCAACTAGGTGGTGTCAACTTACAACATTATAGATACTTTTCATGAGATCAACACACACATGTATTCCTTTTATCAACATAAAATCACTTAACTCATATGCCATGCATTAGGCCTTCAATAACTCAAGAATCCAAAACCGAACATTTTATCAATCACTTGGCACGTGTGCAGTGTTAGTACAAAATCATGCAATTCAAGACAGAGATCATGTGAGAATAATCAAGGTAAAATCACCCACCAACACTTAGTAATACCCTCATGCAAGATATATCAAAACCTCTCACCAGACCATACTTTGGATCATAGATTCATAGATCAAAACATGCTTAAATAGTCAACATTTTAAGAAAGCCCAATATAGTTTATAATTAACTTTCATAATAAGAGATACCATAGATAATCTATCTTGAATACACGCAATTTATGTAAAAATGAAGGTTGGGCACCATGGTGAAAGAACCTAATGGTTGAAACCCACATACCTCAACTTTTGAGACATCCTTGATGAAGGTTTGATTGAGAACTTGAAGCTTGAATGAAATCCTTGAGATCCGGAATGAGATTGGGACACCAGACTTTGGGTGAAATATTTGTCTAAGTGTTAGAGAGGGTTTTGGGGAATGTCTAGTGATATGGAGTTGAAATATGGCTAAGTATAGGTGTTTCTACTCATATGAAGTCTTAGGCCCAAGGCCCCAAAGCCTTGGACTAAAACAGAAAAATCGGCAGCAAAATGCACATCTCCACGATGGTTCTACGTCGTGGAGCAAACACTAACCCCGACTAGAATTGAAATTTTTGCAAAATTTTTTTTTAGCTCTGGGTCTTCTAAGATTTAGGTTAAATCCATTCCCCACTCAACTTTGCCTTTTGAACAAAAATATAAAGTCGAATTTTTGATATCACGCATGGATTTTGAGATATATTGAAATTACAATCATGGGCATTTCCGAGGCACATTTCAGGCACTTTTTGGGGTCGTTTCAAATATGGCTTCATAGACACCCTAGAACACTTGAACTCTATGCTCTGATACCAAGTTTGTCACGCCCTGGGAGGGTATCGAAGACATGGTCAGCAGCCAGAGACTATTGCAAGTCCCCAAGAAAACCACTTGACCTCATCACATTCATTCAATCAATAATCTTTACTAATTAGCGGAAGACATAAGTAAGTAAATAGGTACATCTCATCTAGTTCTCAAAATAATATAATAATAAAAAGCTAGTAGAAAGAACTAGCTCACAATCTTAACAATCAACATCCGAATCTAGTCTATGAAGCCTCTATCACTCTCAAGTGGTGTCAATGACAGACTTACGACTACCTTAATCAAAATAAAACTAATCAAGTGTAACTTTAAAGCAAGATGAAATAAATATAATGAATCCAACAAAGTAGGGGAGGCTCACCAATCAGTTGAACATCCTAGATCCTCAACGATGCACCTTTTGATGATCTCTAATCCCTGTATCTGCATCATAAAATGATGCAGAACCGAGTGGCATCAGTACGTGGAATGTATGGTATGTAAAATAACTAGATGAAACAGAAATAGGTAGAATAATATGGAACAATATCAACTCAAAATAGTCAACCATCAAAATGTCAAATGTCTACCTAAAGCAAGAACAAAGAGTAGACATGTAACCCATCAACCAATCATCTTATCAATCTAGACTCATCTTAAAGGAACTCAACTCAACTCATATCGACTTAGAGTACTCAAGGCGAAAAATTTCTAGGAGTTTCTCTTATCCTACAACAATCACTTATGAGCAAGTGATTGTATACAAACTATCGTTGTTACCATAGTCATTCTGTACTTGCCAGGTAGAGAATGAATCAAAACCATCATGGACAAGTCCAAAATGGAAACGGCAATTTACAAGTCCTCTGTGTTTTCAAGAACTTCTATCCAGAGGGAACCTCAACATAATGTAGCGTGGTAGTTCTAATCCTCACCTACACTTGGCTATGTAGTTTGACGAGTGCGAATTGGATTACTCTTACTCTTTCGGTGCTCGATACTCCTCCCAAGACTCAATGATCATTAGATAATCCATCTCAGTCAAACCATCTCAATCAGCCTCGTGGAGGCACTTATCATTCAATTAGTCTTATAGAGACTCTTATCATCTCATCAATCAACATCTCAATCAATAGATCAATGCTTAGAACAATCATTAGAGTCCATTTATAGAGACTTATAGGACCGTCAATTCTTCAACTCATCATCATTCTAACATTACAATCACAATCGACATTCTCAAATCAAGGCTCTAGACTCAATCCCTAGGTTCATTCATGTATGCTTTCAAATTTTAACATATAAAGTTTATACAATATCTCATTGAAAATTTTAAATTTAAGAAAACAAGTTTATGATGATCATCAACATAAGAAAATACATGTCATAATATAAATTTCAAGAAAAATCATCAAGAATCATGTATGTAGACTCATTAGACTCTCAATTCTTCTATGACTATCTATAGGAGCACATGAGAGAACAATGCTTTTAGTTTAGCCTTACATACCTAGATTGAAGCTTTGGGCAATCAACCTCAAGGAACTCTATTTGAACTCCTCAATTCATCGCTCCTCTTCTCTTCTCTTTCGCCCTACTCTTTTTCAAGGACTTAAAATAGGGTTTAAAACCCTTTTTACACTTAAAACGACCCATTTTAATCATATATTAAGTCCGGGGGATCTGAAAAGTCTTGAATTCCCCTCACAAAATTTGAAAAAAGTTTGTCATAGGACATGGGGTCCTCGATGCAAACTAGGTTTATTCTCAGAATTTTTGCTGAAAATTCTCCGAACGAGGTTTCTAATCCCGTATAAGATTTTTGGAATAAAACCAAGTGTTAGTGCATGGAAGGTGTGCATTGCAGATCTATCGTACACTCTCACTGCTTCACATTGTCGCATCGAAAAGTTATCTTTTGATCCAGTTACTCTAAAAACTAATCGAGACCACTTTCCTGCTCAAGATTTTATGTTGATCGCAAATCCAGTGTCAAATTTGCTATCAAAACATGGAAAGAGGTGTTATATGTGCATCTCTCCTCTATGGGTATTTTTATAATTTTGTCAGGTGTTATAAAAATGACCACTCATATATCATTTTATCCAATCCACTCAGAATACGATCAAGGCCTATTTGGGAATTTCTCTAACTAACAACCATCATCTGTGAGCTGGTGATAATACAACGAAGCGATGCCATTGCCATATCCTTCTAATACATTTCTAGGGTACAAGGAATCTCATAAGTGGATCCACAATTTGAGACAATAGGGAAACGTCCAATTTTACGGTTCAATCCTCTCCTACACTGGCCACGTTGGTATTGAGTTCGAGTTGGACTTGCTTTTACTCAATTTGATGCTCAATACTCCTCCCAAGACTCAACAAAATCATAAGACAGCAATCCTATGGTTAACTCATTCAACTAGTCTCATTGGACATTTATCAACTCAACTCATCACATCAACTATCAACTCTTTGATTAGGAACATTATTTTAGGATTAGCTTATGACTCATAAAGGCTCTCTATCATGTATCATTCCAACTCGTAGTGTTTGGGAAACAAAAGTCAAGTTAATGCATTAGGAATTTTATAGACTCTTTAGGCTCAAATTATACTCATGAATACTCATTTAAGTGCAATAAGTAAAAATAACAAGCATTCATTATAAGGTTTATTTGGAAAAGTAAAATCTTCTATTTAAAGTAGTTAATTTATAAAAACTATAATTCATGCAAGATTATATAGGAATACATTAGGATTTAAGAAAAACCTTCAAGAAATATTCATGAAAGACTCAATTCATTCACAACTCCATCAATTCGGGTTATGGGACACATGGAAGGACATAATCCATGTTCTAGTTAGCCTTACATACCTGGAAGTTTTGAATCTTTAAACAACTTGGGAGAATTCACAAGATTTCATTGAAACTGTAGCCTTTTTCTCCCCTTAAAACCTTGTTAAAAGTTGGAGAATGTGTTTTTCTGTCATAAGATTGAATAGATATGTTTTAGAACTTGTATAGGTATTAAAACGTCAAGTTAAGGCTTTGAAAGGGTAGAAAAGGACAAAAATAATCCTTCTTAAAAATGATGTCAAAGTCTTCCACGGGCCAATCTACGACCGTAGAAACTTCTATGGCTCGTAGGAACCAATCCATAAACCTTTGGGCAAATTTTGGGGACTCTGGATCGATTCCACGAGCCCAATCTATGGCTCATAGAAGCATATACGACCCGTAGTTTGGTCCGTTAAGTTCAGGACTCAAAATGACCTTTCTGAAGTTTTTCGACAACTTAACAATACAGGTCGTCAATCAAACCACGGCCTGTAAGTTGGTTTGTAGGTCAACTCTGCTCTTGCAGTATGTAGTAAAATTGTCATAACTTTTGACTCCGAACTCAAAATGAGGTAAAATCAGTGGCATTGGAAAGCTAATTCAAAGACTTTTCATTTCGTAGATCATAGGACACCTATATCTTTGTCTTCCAAAAGTTTTGGTCATTTAAAGTTGACCCCGTGTAATTAAATGCGAGAAACTTAATTGATAGATAAGTTTTGAACGCAACTAAGTAAAGAGGCCTCTTATGATCCTAATCATCTTCCCATATATAAAAATGAAGCTTGAAACATAGGTACATATAAAAATAAAGTTATGGGGCGTCACAAAAATAATTTCTATATTTGCACAAATAATACATTTTTCCTTCTTTGTTGTCTTAAGTATGTTTTGAGATATAAATAGAATTTCATCAGACTTTACCCCTCATACTGCGGATTACAATACACCATAAATTAAGTTTTTCATAATTTGGCTAAAACGTCTAGATGATGAGTAGTAATGCTTAAGTGCTTGTCCAACGACATGGATTGGTGTGACTGTCATTAACGGCGATTTGGGTTGTAACAATTATATTTAAGAATAACATACATGCATACTCTTAAACATAAAGGGATGATTTTAAGTTGAAAATTTATTGACTTTCCATGTTACTCATTAAAAAAATAATTTAAAAATAAAATCTTAAAATCTTTTCTATATCTGCAAAAATAATATATTTACCATCTTTATCTCCATAAAGATGTATTGGGGGATAAATGGAAGTTTATTTAATACTTTACCTCTTATGTTATGTATTTACAATGCACCACAAATTAGTAAAACTGACTGTACTTTAATTTTTCCTTATCAACCATAATTTAATTTACAGTATTAAAAATTATAGAAAATTCAAATGAATGACCTGGCGGCTAAACTATCAGTGCATGTAAATGATGAATGATTTAGGGTCGTTACGGGAAAGATTTAATTGATCAAAAAGAAGTAGTATCAAGAAAAGTACTGGGAGGATCAATACATTTTCGATGATCAAAAATTCAGTCAAGTTTTCTTAAAATTTTTTTATAGAACTATTTGTATTAATTTGGAGAAGAATCCATATAGTCTCACCCTGATCGATGCAACTTTTACAAGAACATAAGGTCTAGTCAACAGGAATTAAATAAGTATTTTCATTTTTCAAATGCCTTACTCCATAAGTTACATGGTGATATGGTATTTGGTTAATTTTCTTTCAAAATCTTCATAGAATCATCTATAATGACCTAGGTATGAATTTCTATAGCCTTATCCTAGTCCATGCAACTTTTTCAAGTATACAGGAGCCAGTCAATATGTATTAGGTGATTTTTTATATTTTTCGTGTACGTTATCCCATGAATTTCTTGTTGATATTACATTTGGTCAATTAATTGTACAACCCTTACAAAACCATGGATAATGACCAAGAAGTGAATTTCTATTGCCTTGCCAGCTTGACCCTCAAATCATTCTCATGTATTAAGGGGCCACTAAATAAAATTAGAAAACTTTTTTATTCATGTATTTTAGTCCATGAATTTTTGTGATGACTTTTGAATAATTTTCTTGAAAAATATTTAAAGAGCCATCAGTAATGACCTGCGGAAGAATTTCTATAGCCTCACACGAAATCACATGACCTTTCAAATATTTAGAATCACTCAACAGAAAATAGGTGATTTTGTTTATTTTCATGCGTGTTAGGTATGAACTGTGGGATATGGATTTTAGTCAATTTTCATATACAATATTTTTGTAAAAAATTCCTTGTAAACATACCACTTGTAGTTATTTAATAAATAAATGATTTTTAATAATCCTTTCAACAATATACAAGAAGATAGACAACAGATGAAATAATATAGAAAATAAATTTCGTCCTCCCTTAACTGTAAGATACTAATAAACTAGTAGGAAACTAAAAACCTCCACAATTACAAGGTAAATTTAATTTAGTTTCTATACAATAGAAAAAGTTTTAATAATAAACAAATCAAAGCCTTATATTTAGTCAAGAGGCATATTAAAGTGGCACAAAGGACAGACGTGATTTTTACCAAGCCATTGAACGATTGCAATCTCCATGGAAAAGGTGCTTGCATGGCATACGAGTAAGTTCGGTGATGCCCTCCATAACCAACTTGTCAAGACATATCATACAATGCTCACCATAAAACTTTCACTATTCATAGTCTCCACTTTAATTTAACTTTCTCAAGGGCTTCAATAGCATCCTTTGATGTTGAAATTAGAGGCATATACACACGTATCTCTTCCAATGTTAATAAATTTATCATGACTTGCAGATCTAACAATCCAATCTCATCCTCATCAGCTTCCTCATGATAATGGTGATAGGGATTTGAAATTTCCTGAGGAATACGTTGTATTATATCGATGATGATGGGGATACTCTGAGATCTTTTATTTTCTTGAACATCAACAAGGCCTTATCTTCAATGTCTTGCACCATGCTTAGTTGATAAATGAGGGGAACATGTAAACATTCAAACATTTGATTGAACTTATAGTACCATGTTTTGCATTCTACTATGTCGAAACAAGCCCTTCTTACTCTATAATAGTCAAAATATGTGTGATTATAAAAGTCTCCAATTACCATCCTCTGGGTCATAGTATTTATGATACAATTTCCGCATTGGACATACAATAAAAAAAATTTCCTCCATCAAATTTTGGCCATCAGTCTCAAGAAGGTCCGTTCGATGCTCAATTGTACAGCAACAAGGGTTCCTAATGATCCTTTGATTCAAGTATTCCCTCTCAATTTGATGTTGCAGATTGACTAAGAAGAGCTAGACTTAATAAATTTATGATGGGAAGGAGGTAAAAAGTGAGCAGTGTTTAGATTAATATATATATATATATATATATATATATATATACACACTTATATACATGGACAGTCAAATCCAAAATCTATACACTAAATTAAATTATGATTGATAAGGAAAAATTAAAGTAAAATTATTTTTACCAATTTTTGTTGCATTGTAAATCTACAACATAAGTGGTAAAGTATTAAATAAACTTCCATTTTATCCCTCAAAACATCTTTATGGAAATAAAGATGGTAACTATATTATTTTTGCAGATATAGAAATGATTATAAAATTTTATTTTTATATTATTTTTTTGATGAGTAACATGGAAAGTCAACAAATTTTTAACTTATATCATCTCTTTATGTTTAAGAGTATTCATATATGTTATTCTTAAATATTACTGTCACAACCCAAATCACCTTTAGTGACACCCACACCAATCCATGTGGCTGAACCAACACTTAACGTCATAACTCATCATCTAGACGTTGTAGCCAAATTATGAAAATTTTAATTTATGGTGTATTGCAAATCCTCAGTATAAGAGGTAAAGAAAGAAGGAAAAATGCATTATTTGTGAAATTATAGAAAATATTTTAATATTGTATTTTTGAAATTACTTTTGTAATCAGTTGCGACACTCAATATCTGTATTCTACATATATATGTTTCAAGCCTCATTCTTCTATGTAGAAAGTGGATTGGGGTTATAAGAGACATCTAGTATTTAGCTGAGTTCAAAACTTTCCTATAAATTGAGTTTCTAGTGTTAGATTATACAAGGATCAAATTTAAATGATCATAACTCCTAGCACCCAAAGAAATAGGTGGCTCATGACCTCCCATGAATTAGCTTTCCAACGCCACTAATTTGATCTTATTTGGAGTTCGAAGTCAAAGGTTACGGTCATTTTACTACAGACTGTCAGAACAGAGGTGAGTTACGAGCTGAGTTACGGGTCATGGTTTGATGTACGACCCGTACTGTTATCTCGTGGAAAAAATTCAGAAAATCTATTTTTTGGTTCCAGATGTGCCGAACCCATCTAAGGATCGTAGATGCTTCTACAAGTTGTAGATTTGGCTCGTGAAATCGATCTATGGACCCAAAAATTTGTCCAAAAGTTTGTGGATGGGTTCCTACGGGCTGTAGAAGTTTCTACGGGTCGTAGGTGGACAAGTGGATGACTTTGATAGCTTAAGAAGGGTATTTTGGCCTTTTTCACCCTTTCAAATCCTAAGCCTAACGTTTTGACACCTAAAGAAATCCCTACACATATCAGGTCAATATTTTTATACTAAAACATCTTCTCCAACGTAGAGCAAGGTTTCAAGGGAGAAAAAGGCTAGGGTTTGAAGATAATCTTGTGAATTCCCCCAAGCTGTTTCAAGATTCAAAACCTTCAGGTTTATAAGACTAACCAAAACATGCATTATGTTCTTCCACGTACCCCATAACCTGAATTGATAGAGTTGTAAATGAATTGAGTCTCTCATGAATGTTTCTTGAAGATTTCTCTAAAATCCTAATGTATTCCTATATGATCTTGCATGAATTACTATTTTTATGAATTAAATGTTTGAATTAGGTGATTTTTCTTTTCTATATGAACCCTAACATGAATTCTTATTATCTTTTACATATTTCATTTAAATGGGTATGCATGAATATAATTTGAGTCTAAAGAGTCTATGGAATCCCTAAATTCTTTAATTGTACTTTTGTTTTTCTCAATGCTATGAGTCAAAATGATGCATGATAGAGTCTTATGAATCAAGAGATGAATTTTCAAAGAATGTAACAAAAGAGTTGATAGTTGATGTGATGAACCGAGTTGACAAATGTCCAATTAGACTAGATGAATCAGTTAACCATAGGATTGATGTCTTATAACCATATTGAGTCATGGGAGGAGCATTGAGCACTGAATGTAGTAAAGTAAGTCAAACTCGAATTTAATAACTATGTAGCCTACGTAGGAGAGGATTGGACCGCAAAAATCTGATATTTCCTATTGTCCCAAAAAGAGGAGTTGATGTAACTGATTTTGGATCCACTGATGGGATGTCCCTTAACCTGATAAGGTATATATTAGATATGGCAATAACATCGCTTTATTATATCATCATCTTCTCAGAGATGATGGTTGTCAGTTAGCGAAACTCTCATATAGGTCTTGATAATACTCTGAGTGGATTGAATTAGATAGTATATGAGTAGTCATTATCTAAACAATATTCTTGCTTTTAGACTCTCAACATGCTAATTGAGTTTCCTATTTCTTGAGTTGAGTAATTTGAGTTTATGTTATTCTTCCTTTACATGTTTCATCCTGTCATTTTACATACTCGTACATTGCATATACTAATGTCCAGTTAAGCATGCATCTTTTCATGATGTAGAGACAAGTAGTAACTTTCATCAACAGGTGTCCTATTTAGGACCTATTTGCATTCAGCTGATCGATAAGTCCTCCCCTATTTTCGGAGGACATCATGTTTCTGTTCTAGCTTTGAGTTTAGACTTAGTCTTCAAGAGTAGCACTAGCCAGCGATAATCAAAGGGATACCACTACTAAAATGAGCTGGGGTACGAATCGTCTATATGCGATGAGAAATTGACAGGATCAAGAAGTTGCACCATATGTTATTATGGTATGCTTTGAGTCTTTTTCTATGATGTGTATGCCTTCCTTGACCCAGGTACCACTTTATCATTTGTAACTCCATATGTGGCCACTAAATTTAAGACCCTTCCTGAATGTCTTCTTGAGCCCTTCAGTGTTTCTACTCCTGTTGGTAAGTCCATTCTAGATAAAAAGGTATATAGAGATTGCACGATGTCTATCGATCATAGAGATACTTTGGCAGACTTAGTTTAGTTAGAGATGATTGACTTTGATGTGATTCTTAGTATGGACCAGCTTCAGGCCTATTATGCCTCTGTCAATTGTAGAACTCAGATGGTCAAATTTTAATTTCTATATGAGCCCGTTATAGAGTGGAAGGATAGTTCTGCAGTGCCCAAGGGTAAGTTTATTTCCTACCTTAGGGTTAGAAAATTAGTTTCTAAAGGATGTATCTAATACCTCGTATGAGTTAAGGTTGATGAAGTAGAGTCTCCACCTTTTGAGTCAGTTCTAGTTGTCAATGAGTTCCCTGATGATATTTCTAGAGTCGCTTCTGATAGGGATATCAACTTTGGGAATGATATTCTCCTCGATACTTATCCTATCTCTATTCCGCCATATAGAATGGCTCCCATCGAGTTAAAAGAATTGAAAGAACAGTTGAAAGATCTATTAGACAAGGGATATATTAGGCCAAGTGTTTCTTCGTAGGGTGTTCGTATCTCATTTGTGTTATAGAAAGATGGTTTATAGATTATCACCAATTGAATAAAAAGACCATTAAGAACAAATATCCACTTCTAAGGATTTGATGCCTTGTTTGACCAACTTCAAGGTGCCATTGTTTTCTCCAAGATAGACCTCAGATTAGGCTATCACTTATTGAAAGTGAAATAATGTGACGTCCCGAAGATGGATTTTCAAACTAGATATGGCCACTTTATGTTTTTGATAGTATCCTTCGAATTGACCAATGCTCCTGTTGATTTCATGGACTTGATGAATATAGTATTCATATAGTATCTTGATATGTTCGTTATTGTATTCATCAATGATATTTTGGTGTACTCCAGATATGAGAAAGAGCATGTCGATCACTTTCGAATTGTTCTTCAGACCCTCAAGGATAAGGAGTTTTATGCAAAATTTGCAAAATGTGAGTTCTGGCTTAAATCAGTGTCCTTTTTAGGCCATTTTGTCTCGAGGGGTTGTATTCAAGTGGATATGCAAAAGATTGAGATAGTTAAGAACTGGTATAGACCTACCTCTCCAATTGACATAAGAAGTTATCTGGGTTTGTCTGGTTACTACTGTAAATTTGTTGAGGGATTATATTCTATGTCCTTGCTATTGACTAACCTGACTCAAAAGAAAGTTAAGTTTCAGTGGTTGACAAGTGTGAGAGTAGTTCTCAAGAGTTGAAAACGAGATAGCGACTATACCCATGTTGACTCTACCTGAGAGGATTGGTGATTTTGTGATCTATTGTGTGCTTCTAGAGTAGACCTGGGATGTGTTATGATGCAGAGAAGTAAGATCATAGTCTATGCTTCTAGGAAACTTAAGACCCACGAGAGGAACTATCCAACTCATGACTTAGAATTCGCTGCATTGGTGTTTACACTCAAGATTTGGCACCACTACTTATATGGAGCACATGTTGTGTATTCACAAACTATAAGAGCCTGCAATATGTATTCACTCAGAAATACTTAACTTGAGGTAGAGAAGATGGCTTGACCTACTCAAGGACTATGATATAAGCATCCTTTACCATCCAGGTAAAGATAATATAGTTTCTGATACTCTTAGCAGGTTTTCTATGGGAAGCACAGCTCATATGGAAAAGAGGAGAAAGAGTTGGCTAAGTAGGTGCACAAACTAGCCCAATTGGGAGTTCAACTAGATGAATCTGGTGAAGGTGGAATACTTGTGTATAATGGGTTTACATCATCTCTTGTGGTAAAGGTAAAGGAGAAGCAAGATCAATATCCTATCTTACTCCAATTGAAGGAAGATGTACATAAGCAAAAAGTGATCGAAACGCCTCGAAAATGTGCCTCAGAAATGCTCATAATTATAATTTTCATATATCTCAAAATCCATGTATGATATCAAAAATCTGACTTCATATTCCTAATCATAGGACAAAATTGAGTGGGAGATGGGTATAACCCCGATTTTAGAAGACCCGCAGCGAAAAATAATTTTTGCCAACTTTTCACAAAACAGTGTGGGTCTCTGATGGGTCCATATTTAATTATGTGTTTAATGGTAGGTGGATTTACATTGGGTTTTTTCATGTTATTTCACTTTTGAATTGCATGATTTTGAACTAGTACTACACACCCACCAAGTGTTTGATAAAATGTCATGACAAGGATTCTCAAGTTATTGATGGACTACTACATGGTTTATGAGTCAAGTGAGTTTATGATGATTAAGGGATTGTATGTATGCATTGAATGCATGAAAAGTATCTATAGTGTTGCAAGTTGAACATACCTTGTTGGGGGTTGATACGCCCAATTACCTTGTTGCGGGGGTGACATGCCTCAACCACCTTGTTGGGGGGTGACATACCCATACTACCATGTTGAGGGGTAGATACCTTGACCACCTGGTTATGGTTGACATGCCCATACTACCATGTTGAGGGGTAGATACCTTGACCACCTTGTTGGGAGGTGACATGCCCATACTACCATCTTGAGGGGTAGGTACCGCAATCACTTTCCAAGGGGGTGACATGCCTTGGATTCTAAGTGATAGTTTTCTTGGTCTATGTTAGTTATGGTATCTTCCTACACATTTAATTTATATTTCCAAGTTATATAATTTACAAGCATATTTTTGTCACGATCCAAGGCTAGGTCTTAGATGTGACATAGCAAACGGGGAACCCGAAGGGACCCCAATCAAGCCTCTTCACTTGTCATTACACATCATCGGTTGCAAAAGCATACAAAAGACATAAAGTAAGGTAAAGGGGCAATGGGGCTAAGGGAAAGCTTGCATAAATGTCATAATCAAGAGGCAAGAGTCAAGCTCATAGCATAAATACATAACTTGTCCAAGAAACACCTCTAGACAAAACAAAGTAATCGGGCTCACCCTCATAGTCAAAATAGAACATAAGAAAGTGTGTCAATACATAGATAATAGCAACATAGACTAAGGTCCCCTTAGTGGAGGACTCACCAACTAGCTTTTGAATAGAATCGATCTAGCCATGAAGAGGAGGAGGATCAAATTGAGCATCGATTTCTACATGGTGATATCATATAGGCAAGAATACACGTTAGTACATTTGAATGCACTAAGTATATGGGATGCAATACGATAAGAAATAGACATCATGATCAAAATGCATAGCAATAGGCAATGGGCATATTATAGCAAGATGACATGTGTGAACAATGCTAGAGTAAATCATGCTTAAATAACTCATGGTCATAAAATGTATCATATGTGAAGAATAGACCAAGCTAGATTTCCAAGGTATAAACCCCTTGAAATTAGTGATGATGCCACTCCATCACTTAGGTGGTGAAGTACTGACCCTCACTCGGTTGGTGATAATGTCACGCCATCACCTAGTTGGAGAAGTACTAACCCTTCCCTTAGTTGATGAGTACTAACCCCCATCTCGGTTAGTGATGATGCTGCTCCATCACTAGGTGGAGAAGTACTAACCCTTCCCTCGGTTAATGAGTGCAAATCCTCATCTCAGTTATCCAGGTTCTTAGACCCCCCGGATTGGGCATGGTCGAATGCAACACTTCATATAGAATTTATCATGAATATAAGCTCATTTCATCATCATAACATCAATCATATCATATATCATGCTTTGGGCTTTCATTTCTACAAGAAACCCTAGCAGGACATTTCATCAAACACTTAGGGGTATGTAATGGGGATAAAAGACCATAAATTTAGAGATGAAATAACGTAAGAAAATCCATTGTAAAACCATCAATCAACACCTTGCAACACCCCCAAGACATTCACATCAAGGTCCCTCCTAAAATCCAACATTAATACAAGATTTGGAGTCAAAACATCTAAAACAACCATAATTTCATGAATTAAAATCACTGTGCAGTAAATTTCTCATCATATAAGACTGACATGTAAACTTAATTTTAAATCATGAAATACTAGTAAAAAAGAGCCTTAGGCACCATGGGTAGAAAGAACCAATAGTTCAACACCACATACCTTAGCTTTGGAGAAGTTCTTGGTGAAGTTTGAAAATGGAGGCTTGATGCTTGAAGAAAATCCTTAGTTCCAGATGAGGGTTTGAGTCTTGAATTTTGGAGTGAAATATGGCTATATGTTTTGGGGAGTATTTGGAAATGTTTAAGATGATATAAAGGTGAAATTTAGCTAAGTATAGATATAAACATACTTGAAAAAACTTTGTCCCAACACTTAGAATAATTGGACCGCACAAGAAAAATACTGCCAAGAAAATACACCTCTTCGTGTCATGGAGAGGATGCAGAGAAGGAATTACACATGAATGCAGCCTTGGCGTGTTGCGGAGGCAACGCGGAAACCTCATTGGGATTTGCACTTTCAAAAATTGAAATTGCTATACTTTCACTCTTAAATCGGGGTTAGAGCCCTTTTCATGTAATTTTGACCCCTGATACAAATATGAAGTCAGATTTCGAAATAATGAATGAATTTTTAGATATATGAAAATTAAAATTTTGGGCATCCCGAGGCACGTTTTGGGGTCATTACAATATCTCTCCCTTAGGAACATTTATCCCCGAATGTAAAAGAGACGTACAAGACAAGAGTGATCATGAACAAATCAGCCCCAACAAGAATGCAACATAACAAGTAAAACACCATTTTTAAATTCTCAACATAATTGTAAAATCATCGTAAGTTCACCAACTTAAACATGCATACATATGAATGACATAGGGGATAAAATGTAAGACTTGAAATCCCATATGGGACTTAGGATTAATATCTTGGGCTTGAGTGGAGTGGAAAGATAAGGATACTGTTTTTGCATGTCCGCTTCAGCCTCCCATGTAGCACTTTCAATTTGTTGGTTCCTCCAAAGGACCTTAACGGATGCCACCTCCTTGTTCCTCAATCTCTTTACTTGCCTATCCAAGCTTTGAACTGGAACCTCCTCATAGGTCAAGTTATATTCAACAACACCCACAACATCAAGAGGCATAGTGGCATTAGGATTACCAACACATTTTCTCAACATAGAAACATGGAATATTGGAGGTCCAAATTCATTTCACTAGGCAACTTCAAATCATAAGCTACCTTGCCAACCCTCTCTATAACCTCATAAGGACCAACATACCTTGCACTCAACTACCCCTTTTAACCAAAACAGAACATACCTTTCATTAGAGAAACCTTCAAATCGACCCATTCACCCACTTGGAATTCTAGGTCTTTCCTTCTTACATCGACATAGGATTTTTGATGAATTTGGGCCATTCTCAACCTTTCCTTAATCATCTTAAACTTCTCAAGGGCCTCCATCACCAGATCCTGCCCCAATAAAGCCACCTGTCCAACCTCAGACCAACCCACCATCTATCTACAACATCTCCCATAAAGAGCCTCAAAAGGAGCCACGCCTATTCTAGAGTGATAGATATTATTATAGGCAAACTCAATCAATGGAAGATAGTCATCCCAACTACCCTTAAGCTCCAATACACAAGCCCTAAGTATATCCTCAAGTGTTTGAATTATCCTTTCGGCATGGCCATCTGTTTGAGGATGTAAGGTCGTACTTAAGCGAACTTTGGTACCAAGACCCCTTTGAAAAGACTTCCAAAAGTGTGAAGTAAATTGTGCACCAAGATCCGATATGATGGATAAAGGAACCCTATGTAACCTCACCAACTCATGGAAATACAACCTTGCATACTCTTCAGCCCTATATGTAGTCTTAACCGGTGGAAAGTGAGCCAATTTCAACATCCTATCAACCACCACCCATATGGAATCAAAACATTTCCTAGTATTGGAAAACCCAACCACAAAATCAATATTAATCACCTCCCTCTTCCAAGTAGGAATCTCTATGTATTAGGTTAGGCCACCCGACCTTTGATCTTCGGCTTTGACTTGTTAACAATTATGGCAACCGTACACAATTTTAGCAGTAATCCTCTTTATGCCTCTCCACCAATACACATCCCTCAAGTATCTATACATTTTCGTGGAACCAGGGTGGATAGAATAAGGAGAATTATGGGCCTCATCAAGAATTCTCTCCCTCAAACCATCAACACATGGCACATATAACCTACCTTAGTATCTAAGGGCCCCATCTCCCCCTTGGGAGAAAACCTCTATTTTTCCCTCTTTCACCAAGGCCTTTAATTCAAGCAAGGAGGAGTCGAGATCTTGTTTTGCTATAATCTCATCAACCAAAGAATATTTGGAACCAACAACACCATTACCTAAATCTTCTAACCTCACCCCCAATCTAGCAATCTATGCACCTTTCTAGCCATCTCCCTGTCACCACCATCCACATGAGTTAGGCTACCTATACACACCCGACTCAAATCATCCGCCATAATATTTGCCTTACCGGGATGGTAATGCACACTCATGTCATAGTTCTTAAGGAATTCTAGCCACCTTCTTTATCTTATGTTGAGATCTTTTTGAGTGAAGACATATTAAAGGCTCTTATGATCGGTGAAGACATCAATATGCACCATCAAAATACACAACAAAACCCTCAAGCCCATCCAGTGGTGATAATATAGGAGTGCACACAAGTCTATCTTTCAATGTTTGGAAGCTTTTCTCACATTCATTGGTCCACACAAACTTAACCTTCCTTTGAGTCAATTTTGTTATAGGAGAAACAAGGGAGGAGAACCCATTCGGAAACCTTTCATAGTAACCCCAAAAAACACCTAATATCTAATGGGGTCAATGGTCTAGGACAATTCCTAATCACATCAGTCTTCTTAGGATCCACTTTAATGCCATCCCCCGACACCACATGACCCAAGAATGCAACCTCCCCCAACCAAAACTCACACTTGTTATATTTAGCATACAATATCTCCTCCCTCAATTTTTGCAACACAACCCTCAAATGGCCCATATGCTCTTCCCTACTATGTGAATAGATCAAAATATCATCAATGAAGACCAAAACAAAGGAATCAAGGTAGGGTTTGAAGACCCTATTCATTAGGTCCAAGAAGATGGCCGGTGCATTAGTCAACCCAAAGGACATCACCACAAATTCATAGTGCCCATATTAGTCCGAAAGACCGTCTT
Organism: Solanum clarkiae; assembly: GCA_011800125.2. Classification (NCBI taxonomy): domain Eukaryota; kingdom Viridiplantae; phylum Streptophyta; class Magnoliopsida; order Solanales; family Solanaceae; genus Solanum; species Solanum clarkiae. Next base: position 26,121 of record JAABOM020097103.1, read on the forward strand.
GGGAATATCACACTCCCTCACCCTCACTTGATGGTACCCAGACCGTAGATCAATCTTAGGAAAAAGGTAGCCCCTCGCAATTAGTCAAATAAGTCATCAATTCTTAGAAAAGTATACCTATTCTTTATAGTGACCCTATTGAGTTGTCGGTAGTCAATGAACATTCTAAGTGACACATCTTTCTTCTTTACAAATAATACCGATGCACCCCTAGGTGATTGGCTAGGTCTAATAAATACCTTCTCCAACAAATATTTCAATTGTTCCTTTAACTCTTTCAATTCCGTCGAGGCCATACAGTAAGGGGGAATGGAGATAGGTTGAGTTTCGGGAAGGAGATTTATGCCAAAATCTATCTCTCTTTCGGGAGGGACACTGAGAAGGTTCATTTGGGAAGACATCAAGAAACTTACTTACCATCGGAACCGACTCAAAGGAAGGGACCTTGGACTCCACATCTTTAACCCTCACAAGATGATACAAACACCCCTTGGAAATCAACCTATAGGCTTTAATGCATGAGATGAACCTATCCCTCACTACCACATCATGACTCTCCCACTCAAGGACGGGTTTATTTAGAAATTGAAACTTGACACTACGGGTTATACAATCAATAGAACTATAGTACGCATGCAACCAATTCATCCCAAGAATAACATCAAAATCAACCATATCTAATTCAACAAGATCACAAGGTAGGATTTTATGCAAGATGCAAATTGGATAATTTCTATACACCCTCCTAGCTATAATAAATGCACCAATAGGAGTAGAAACCTCATATGACTCATGCAATAACTCCGACTCAAGATGGAAATTCTTAGCAACAAAGGGGGTAACAAAGGAAAGGTGGCACCTGGATCAATCAAAGCATATGCATTAAGATCAAAGATTTTCAACATAATAGTAATAATATTAGGGACCTCACCAATCCCTTGCCTCCTATGTAGAGCATTAAACTGATTGTGCCTTGGGGTACCACTTTGAGGACCGCCTCTACCCAATGGAATCGCATTTACACCCCAAACTTTGCCACGGTTTCTTGGACAATCTACCTTCTTGTGAGCAAGCTCCCCACAACCAAAGTATGGATCAGAACCCTTCAAACATGAGCCATTATGACTCTTCCATCATCTAGGACATACATCATTAGGAGCCACACCACCAATACCTTGCGTTCTAAGGAAGTCATTAGCAAACTCCCTATTTGTAGCATGAGGAGGCCTTTGGCCCTGATGAAGTCTGACATCCTTTTGGAACTTGTCCTTAAAACGGGCCCTCATGGCATCATGGCCCCTCCTCTTCCTCAACTTTTCTTCTTCCATTTGCTCGACATATGTCATCAACCGAGACAAGTCCATGTCACCAACAAGCAAGGCAGACCGACATTCTTCACTCACCAAGTTAGAGACTCCCATAACAAACTTACTCATCCTTGACCTAGGATCGGTCACCAAGTGAGGAGCATACTTTGAAAGTTGATTAAATTTGAGGAAATGTTCACTCACTTTCATAGTACCATGTTTCAAGTTCATAAGATCTACCAACTTTGCTTTAAGCTCAAGAGGGAAGAACCGATTAAGGAAGGCCAATTTGAAGTCCTCCCAAAGAACCACATAGTCATTACCCTTCTCACCCTTCTATTGATCATACCAAATTTGGGCTACCCCCTTGAGTTGGTATGCCACTAACTCTGCCTTTTCATTCGGCCCAACACCCATGATATTCAAGATTTTATAGATCACATCAATAAACTCTTGTGGATCTTTATCCACCTTTGACCCATGGAAAAATGGAGGACTCATCCAGATGAAGTCTCTTACCCTAGCTCCCGAGGTAGTAGCAAGAGGGGCTTGGGCCCATTGTTGGACTTGGTTGGCCACCATTTAGGCAAGCATAGTAAGAGCATCTCGGCACTCATCATTGTTAGGTTGCTCCTTGGGAGTTTTGAAATGTCTTCCTCTAGTGTGTGGCATGATCTAATACAGCAAAGAACAATCATTAGGGTGGAAAAACTCACCACAACTCTATAGCATTACTTGGAACATGAAAAAGTCATGGAGCGCTAAAATGCCTCACAGTCTCCTACTCATAGTCATAGCGCACATCATAACCATGAATAGGGCTCTATTCGATGCGGTTTGTTTGACTCCGAGGATCTATCAACTTAGTGCTCTGATACAGAGCTTGTCATGGTCCAATCCTAGGGCCAAGACGTGACACGGTGAATTGGGATCACGAAGGGACCCCAATCAAGCCTCTTCACTTGTCATTACACATCATCGGTTGCGGAAGCATATAAAAGACATAAAGTAAGGTAATGGAGCAATGGGGCTAAGGGAAAGCTTGTTTAAACATCATAATCAAGGGTCAAGAGTCAAGCTCAAAGCATAAATATGTAACTTGTCCAACAAACACCTCTAAATATATAGATAGAGCGGGGCCCAAAACAAAGTAATCGGGCTCACCCTCATAGTCAAAAATAGAACATAAGAAAGTGTCTGAATACATAGATAATAGCAACATAGACTAAGGTCCCCGAAGTGGAGGATTCACTAACTACCTTTGAGAAGAACCAATCTAGCCACGTGGAGGAGGAGGATCAACTTGAGCACCGATTCCTACATGGTGATATCATGTAGGCAAGAGTATGCATTAGTACGTTTGAATGTACTAAGTATGTGGGATGCAATGCGATAAGAAATAGACATCATGATTAAAATACATAGCAATAAGCAATTGGCATATCATAACAAGATGGCATTTATGAACAATGTTAGAGTAGATCATGCTTAAATAACTCATGCCCATAAAAGGTATCATATGTGAAGAATAAACCAAGCTAGATTTCCAAGATATAAACCCCTTGAGTTTAGTCATGATGTCACCCCATCACTTAGGTGGTAAAGTACTAATCCTTCACTCAATTAGTGATAATGTCGCCCCATCACCTAGGTGGAGAAGTACTAACCCTTCCCTCAGTTGGTGATAACATCACCCCCTCACCTAGGTGGAGAAGTACTAACCCTTCCCTCGGTTGATGAGTACTAACCCCTATCTCGGTTAATGATGATGCTGCCCCATCACTAGGTGGAGATGTACTAACTCTTTCCTCGGTTAATGAGTACAAATCTCATCTCGGTTATCTGGGTTCTTAGACCCCCGGGATTGAGCATGGTCTAATACAACACTTCATATAGAGTTGATCATGAATATAAGCTCATTTCATCATCATAACATCAATCATTTCATATCTCATGCTTTGGACCTTCATTTGCGCAAGAAACCCTAGCCAGACATTTTATCAAACACTTGGGGTTGTGTAATGGGGGTAAAAGACCATGAAATTTAGAGATGAAATCACGTAAGAAAATCTATTGTAAAATCATCAGTCAACACCTTGAAATACCCCCAAGACATTCACATCAAGATCCCTTATCAAATCCAACATTAATCCAAGATTTGGAGTCAAAACATCTAAAACAACCATACTTTCATGAACTAAAATCATTGTGCAGTAAATTTCTCATCATATAAGATCCACATATAAATTCAAATTTAAATCATGAAATACTAGTAAAAAAGAGGCTTAGGCACCATGGGTGGAAAGACCCAATGGTTCAACACAACATACCTTAGCTTTGGAGAAAATCCTTAGTTCCGAATGAGGGTTTTGAGTCTTGAATTTTGGTGCAAAAATATGGCTACGTGTTTTGGGAGTATTGGAAAATGTTTAGGATGATATAAGGGTGAAATTTGGCTAAGTATAGATAAAAACACGTTTGGAAAAACTTGGGCCCAACATTTAGAATAATAGGACCGCACAAGCAAAACACTGCTCGGAAAATACACCTCTCCGCATCGCAGAGAGGATGCGGAGAAGGAATTACATATGAGCGTGTCCTTGGCGCATCGTGGAGGCAACGTGAAAACCTCACTGGAATTTGCACTTTCAAAAATTGAAATTGCTATTCTTTCACTCTTTAATCAGGGTTAGACCCTTTTCACCTAATTTTAACCCCCTTCTCACAAATATGAAGTTGGATTTTTAAAATAACGAATAAAATTTTAGATATATGAAAATTAAAATTTTGGGCATCCCGAGGCATGTTTTGGAGCACTTTTTGGGGTCGTTATAGTTTCACCTCAAGCATTGATCATGCATGCCATATTGATATTATACTTATCCATCGCTTATGATTACGCATTTGACTATGTTAGCTATGTCTTGTTGTATTGCATCCTACAGATAGTATATTTAAATGTACTAACGCATACTCTATGCCTACATGATGTTACCATGTAGGAACTGGGGCACCTCCTGATCATCCTCTACAGGGCTAGTTTTGGCATTTTGGAAGATAAGCTTTGGTGAGTCCTCAAGTCTAAGGATACTAGCTATGCTACTCTTACTACTTGATATCTCTTATGTTGAACGCATAATGCTATGAGGGTGAGCCCAGAAAGTATCTTGTCCCCCGCTCCAATCCATGTTAGAGGTGTTGTTGGAACAATTGGTGTACTTATGCTATGTGCTTGAATCTTGAGTATTTTGTGACTATCAAAGACTTTCCTTAGTCCTTTTTTCCTTATTTATGTCTCTTGTCGTTGTTATTTTGCTTCCGCGATCAAGGATCTGTGAATAATATTCTAAGAGGCTTGTTTGGGTTTCCTTCGGGCTCCCTATTCGCTGGGTCACATCTAGGCCCTACGCTTGGGTCGTAACAATTTTGGTATCAGAGCACTAGGTTGTTAATGGTCCTCAAAATCCAACACACCTCGTCAATTAGAGTCTTGTTCATGGTTGTGAAGTGCGCCACAACTATGAGTAAAAGGCTATGAGGCATTTTAGGAAATGTTTCCCTTCTTCATGATTCATGTCATGCTATATAAGTTAAGGTAAGGTTTTCCCCTAACGAATATTCTTTCCTATTCTAGATCATTCCAATTCCAAGAAGCAAGGGTAGGCCAAGATGAATTCTATGATGCTATTGCAATGTTGGCCCATGCTATGTCCAACCAAATTAACCAAAAGAGCCAAGCCCCTCATACTCATACTCCAGCCTCAAGGGTGAGGGATTTTACTAAGATGAATCCACCAGAGTTCCATGGGTCCAAAGTAGATGAGGATCCCTAATAATTCATTGATGAGGTGTATAAGGTGTTGTCCATTATGGGGATTAATTTGGAGGAAAAAGCAGAGTTGGCGGCCTACCAACTCAAAGGGGTGCCTAAAATTTGGTTCACTCAATGGAAGATGGAGAAGGGGAATAATAATGCTATTTTATGGGAGGAGTTCAAAGCGGCATTTCTCAACCGATTCTTTCCTATCGAGCTAATGGAGGCTAAAATGATGGAATTTATGAACCTTAAGCAAGGTTCCATGAGTGTGAGGGAGTATGCCCTCAAATTCAGCCAACTCTCCAAGTATGCCCCATAATTGGCCGAGCCGAGATCGAGGATGAATAATTTTGTGTTGTGTATGTCCAACTTAGTTAATGAGGAGCGTCGAACTGCTATTCTAGTAGGTGATATGGATTTGTCCTGCCTCATGACATATGTCGAGTAACTAGAGGGGGAAAACCTAGGAAAAAAAAGAAGTGGTGAGTCCAAGAGGGCTCAATTTGAAGGTGGGTTCCAAGGTTCTAAGGGTGGTCGGTTTCCTCAAGGCCACAAGATCCAAGGTCAAGGGTCTTCCAATGCTCCTAATAGAAGGTTTGCTAAATAACAACCCAAGGGTCCAAGGTGGTGGCGGTGTAGTGCCTAACCCTATGTTCCAAAGATGTAGTAGGACCCATAATGGACCATGTTTGAAGAACTCTAATATTTGCTATGGTTGTGGTGAAGTGGGTCATAAGATGATTGATTGTCCTCATGCTCAAAACATAGATAGAGATGGTTGGCCATAAGGCTAAGGTACAAATGTGGGTCCATAGGGAAGAGGAGGCTAAGGAGGTGCTCCAAGGCGAAATAGATTCTATGCTCTTCAAGGGAGACAAGGGGTGGATGAGGTACCCGATGTTGTCACCGGTATGCTAAAGGTTTTTGATTTGATGTGTATGCTTTGATAGACTCGGGTGCCACTCTTTTTTTTATTCCTCCTTTTTTTGCCAAAAAACTTCATGTTAGTCCCGAATTGTTGTGTGAACCTTATGAAGTGCCTACACCCGTTGGTAAGTCCATTGTTGCTAAAAGAGTCTATAGAAATTATCTCGTGTTCATATTTCATAAAATCTTGACTTGTGATTTTGTTGAATTAGATATGGTGGATTTTGATGTCATTCTTGAGATGGATTGGTTGCATACATATTATGCTTCTATTAATTATAGAATCTGTAGAGTTAAATTTCAATTCCTAATGAGCCTGTCTTTGAGTGGGAAAATTGTGATGTCTAAGCCCAAAAGTTGATTTCCAAGGTTTGTCTCTATCATCATGTGAGGGTTAGGGATGTTGAATCCAAAATCCTTCCTATTGAATCAGTTCCAGTGGTTAATGAGTTTCTTAACATCTTTCTCGATGAGTTTCCTGGTGTTCCTCCTGAAAAGAAAATAGACTTTGGTATAGACTTCCATCACCGATACTCAACCGATTTCTATTCCCCCTTACCACATGGCCCTAGAGGAGTTAAAGGAGTTGAAGGGGAAATTGAGGGATTTGTTGGATAAGGGTTTTATAACGCTTAGTAAGCCACCTTGGGGAGCACCGGTGTTATTTCTGAAGAAGAAAGATGGTGCTCTTAGAATGTACACTGTTACTGGCAACTTAATAGAGTCACCATAAAGAACAAGTACCCTCTACCAAGGATTGATGACCTTTTGACCAACTTTAAAGGGCTAGTCATTCTTTTAAGATTGATCTTCGGTCCGGATATCACCAAGTGAACGTGAGGGAGTGTGATATTCCTAGATGGCTTTCCGGACTAGGTATGGGTACTTCGAGTTTGTAGTTATGTTTTTTGGGTTGACTAATGCACCGACTATATTTATGGATCTCATGAATAGGATCTTCAAACCCTACCTTAATTTGTTTATGGTGGTTTTTATTGAAGATATCTTAATGTATTCCTAAGTGAGGAGGAGCATGTGAATCTCTTGAGGATGGTGTTGCAAAATCTTGAGCGAGGAGAGGTTGTACGTGAAATATGAAAAATGTGAGTTTTGGTTGAAAAAGGTTGCATTTTTAGGACATGTGGTATCGGATGATGGTATTAAGGTGAATCCTAAGAAGATGAAAGTGATTAGAAATTGTCCTAGATCTTTGATTCTATCAAATATTATAAGTTTCTTTGGTTTGGCGGGTTATTATCAGAGGTTAGCTTCTCTTCCATTGATACTCCGAAGACTAATTTGACACAAAAGAATGCAAAATTCATGTGGATCGATGAATATGAGAAGAGTTTCCAAACTTTGAAAGATAAGCTTGTTTTCACTCCTATCTTATCTGTACTGGAAGGGTTGGAGGTATTTGTTATACATTGTGTGCCTCAAGAATTGGGTTAGGGTGCGTTTTGATGCAAAATGGTAAGGTGATAGCATATTGCTCTAGACAACAAAAGGCGCATGAGAAGAATTATCCCACCCATGATCTTGAATTGGCTGGCATGGTGTTTGCTTTGAAAAATTTGGCATCAGTAGTTTTATGGGGTTCATGTTGATGTGTTTACCGATTATAAGAGTCTCCAATATGTATTCACCCAAGAAGATTTTAACTTGAGACAAAGAAGGTGGTTAGAGCTCCTTAAAGATTATGATATGAGTGTGTATTATCACCCCAGCAAAGCTAATGTTGTGGCCGATACTTTATGTAGGGTGTCTATGGGTAGTGTAGTCCATGTTGATGATGGTGGCAAGGAGGTGACTAAGGAGAATTACCAGTTGGCTAGTTTGGGGGTTTGGTTGGATGAAGGTTATAATGGTGGTATAGTTGTTGTTGATGGTTCTAAGTCTTCCTTGATTGAGGAGGTAAAAGCAAAACAAGATCTTGACCCCACCTTGCTAGAGATGAAGGCCTTGGTTAGAGATGGTAAAGTGGAGATTTTCTCCCTAGGGGAGATGGTGCCCTTAGGTACCAAGGAAGATTGTATGTGCCCAATGTTGATGATTTGAAGAAGTTGATTTTAGAGGAGGCTCATAATTCATCCTATTTTATTCACCTCAATTCTACAAAGATGTATAAAGATTTAAGGAAGGTGTATTGGTGGGGTAGTATGAAGAGAAACATTGTCAAGTTCATATCCGGATGTTACAATTTCCAACAAGTAAAATTCGAACATCGAAAGTCGAGTGGCCTAGCCCTAGATATATAGATTCCTACTTGATGTTAGAGGAAATCAACATGGATTTTGTGGTTGGGTTGTCTAAGACTAGAAAATATTTTTATTTTATTCGGATTGTTTTTGACAAATCCGGTCAAAACTTACTTATAGTACCAAAGATTATGCCAATTTGTATATACATGCGTTGGTTAGATTGCATGGGGTGCCTTTTTCTATCATTGTAATGACCCCAAAAAGTTCCTGAAAATGTGCCTCGAAAATGCCCATAACCGTAATTTTCATATACCTCAAAATACTTCATGCATCATATCAAAAATCTAACTTCGTATTCTTGTTCAGTGGGAAAATTGAGGGGGAGATGGGTCCAACCCCGATTTTGGAGCAACCGTAGCAAAATTTTATTTTCGCAAAAATTTCACTTCTAGTGGTTGTTCGCATTAGCTCCATGACGTGGACCCATCGCACAACAGTGTATTTTTGTTGTTAGTTTTATAATCTCGACCTAAGGCTTTGGGGACTTGGGACTAAGCCTCCCTATGCATAAAAACACCGATACTTAGTCATTTTTCAACCTCATATCATTCAAGACATTCCCAAAAACCATCTCTAACACTTCAATAAATATTTCATCCAAAATCAAGTGTCTCGAACTCATTCCAAATTCAAGAAATTCATTCAAGCTTCAAGTTCCCAATCAAATCTTCATCAAAGAAATCTCCAAAGTTAAGGTACCATTGGGTCCTTCCACCCATGGTGCTCAAGCTTCTTTTTTACATAAATTGCATATTTCTAAGTTGATTTACTTATGAGTCTTACTTATTCTGAATTTGGTTATAGCTATGTTGGGGTTTCATAAAATTTTGACTATTTAAGCATGTTTTGAGCTTTGAGTCTATGTTTTATTATAAGATTTGATGAAGCCTTTCAATATATATTGCATAGGGGTATTACCAAGTATTGGTGGGTTGATTTATATTAAGTTTTCTCACATAATTTTACTCTTGAATTGCACGATTTTGAACTAGCATTGCACACCCACCAAGTGTTTGATAAAATGTCAAGTCAAGAATTCTCGAGTTTTCTATGATCCATTGCATGATTTATATAAGTGTCAATTGTTGATGAGTTATTGAGTCCTTATACTAAGGTTTATACATTTATGAATTATGAAGCCTACTGGGGTTATGAACTACGTTATATGCCTCACCCTCTAGTACAAGGTCAATTTCTACATCAAGGGGTTATGAACTATGTTGTATGTCTTACCCTCATGTATGATTTGAGTTATGCAATGTCTTATACTCATATGAAGGGGTTATGAACAATGTGGTATGCCTCACCCTCATATGTGATTCAATATTTTGTATTATCTCATTTTCACACGTAGGAGTTATGACCTATACTACCTTTCTACCCTCATGTGCTATTCATCATATCATGCTTACATGTAGGGACTATGACCTATGTTATCTCTTTGCCCTTGTGTACTTCTCATTATCTACTAGAAGGGGTTATGACCTATGTTATATCCCTTACCCTCTATTACAAGGTATTTGGATGATCTAATCATGTCACTTTGTTGAGTTAAAAAAGTTATGTAAGTATGATTATTTTCAGGCATGTTTTACATCAGGCATACTATTTTCAAGTATGTTTTACTTCAAGCATTGTTCATGCACGTTATGTTGCTAATATGTTATCTCTTGCTTATGATTATGCATTTTGATTATGTTGTATATCTCTTGTTGCATTGCATCCTACATACTTAGTACAGTCAAACTTACTAATGCATACTCTATGCCTACATAATGTTACCATGTAGGAACTGGAGCTCTACTTGATTAACTTTCCTCCTCCCTATGGCTAGTACTATCTTTGAAGCAAATTTGGTGAGTCCTCAACTCTGAGGATGATATCTTTAGTCTTATGTTATGCAAAGACTTTCTTTCTCTTATTGTATGTTTTTGACTATGAAGGTGGACTCGAAAAGTTGTCTAGGCTCCTACTCAATTCTAAGTTTAGAGGTGTTGTTGGAAAAGTTATGTAATGATGCTTTGAGCATTAACTCTCTTGACCCATGTATATTTTAAGCTATGAAAGACTCCCTTAGGCCCTTTTATCCTTACCTTATATTCTCTTCTTGATGTTTAATTTTTTCGAGACCAAGGATGTATAATAATATGCCAAAAGGCTTGTTTGGAGTCCCTTATTCCCCATTCTCCATGTCATGTCTAGGCCCTAGGTCCGGGTCATGAAAATCATTTTGGATCATGGTGCTATATTCACTTTTCACTTTTGGAGGTCTTTCCAAAGAGGTCTTGGTTCCAAGGTTAAGCTTAACATGGTTTTTCATCCTCAAAAGGATGGTCAAGCCAAGAGAACTATCCCAACTCTTGGGGATATGCTTAGAGATTGTATTTCGGAGTTTAACTGTAGTTAGGGCGAACATCTTCTACTCATTGAGTTTGCTTACAATAATAGCTACCACTCAAGCATTGATACGGCTCCTTTTGAAGCCCTTTATGGTACGCAATGTGGATCCCTAGTTGGGTTGTTTGATGTGGGGGAGATGGATTTGCTAAGTCCGAATTTGATCATGGAGGCCTTGGTGAAGGTGAGGTTGATAAGGGAGAGGTTGAAAATAGCCCAAAGTAGAAAAAAGTCATATTCTGATATGAGAAGGAGAGATTTTGAATTTAAGGTTGGTGACTGGGTTTACTTGAAAATCTCACTCATGAAGGGTGTGGTCGGATTTGTCAAGAAAGTTAAATTGAGCCCAAGGTTTGTGAGTCCTTATAGAGTTTTCAGAAGGGTTAGGAAGGTTACATATAAATTGGAGTTGCCTAAGGAAACAAATATAGTTCATTCGATCTTCTATGTGTCCATGTTGAGAAAATGTGTGGATGACCCTAGTGCTATAGTACCCTATGATGTTGTGGGTGTTGTAGAGGATAATTTGACTTATGAGGAGGTTCCAGTTAGAATTTTCGATAGACAAGTGAAGAGTTGAGAAACAAAGATGTAGCCTCCGTCGAAGTTCTTTGGAGGAACCAATAAGTTGAGAGTGTCACATGGCAATCCGAGGTGGACATAAGAAAATGATATCCATATCTCTTCCACTCTACTCTAGCCGAAGATACTAATCTAAGTCTTCTATATGATTTCAAGTCTTAAGTTTCGCCCCTTGTCTCATTTTGCATAAGTTCATGTTTATGTTGACAAGTTTATGGTAATTTTTGACACTCTTGTTGAGATTTTGAAGATGATGTTTAAGTGTAATTGTTGCATTTATATCGGGCTAAAATCTTCATGATTACTTCTTTTATGGACGTTTCCTTGACATTCAGGGACGAATGTTCCCAAAGGAGAGATATTGAAATGCCCCAAAAATGTGCCTCGAAAATGCCCATAATTGTAATTTCTATATATCTCAAAATCTATGCGTAATATCAAAAATCTGACTTCATATTCTTAATCAGGAGCAAAATTGAGTGGTAGATAGATATAACACTGATGTTAGAAGACCCGTGGTGAAAAATGATTTTTGCCAGCTTTTCGCAAAATAGTGTGGGTTCGCGATGGCTCCACAATGCGGATCCATCACGGAGTAGTTTTATTACTTCCTTAATTTTCTATTTTGACCTAAGGCATTGGGATCTTGGCCCAATGCCCAATTACACGCGAAATATCCCATAACATTTTTCAACTCCATATCACTCAAAAACCCTTTCTAAAACCTCTCAACCATTTTATTAAAAATCTCCATCCAAATTCAAGTGACTCAAGCTTAACTCCATATCTCAAGAACTCCATTCAAGCTTCAAGTCTCCTTCAAGACTATATCAAGGAATCCCCAAATTTAGGTATGTGGGTTTCGTCTATTGGGTCCTTTCACCCATGTAGTCCAACCTTCCTCTTTATGAAAATTGCATGTTTTCAAGTTGTATTACTTATAGGTATTACTTATTATAGATTTTGATTATAAATTATGTAGGTGTTTTATGAAATGTTGATTGAAAACACATGTCTACCTTTTTCAAGCATATACAATGAGGTGATTTGTCTATTGTGACTATGCATGTTTTGAGTTAAGAAACTATGATCTATTTTGGGATTTGATGATGGATTTCAAAGTATCTTACATGAGGGTTTTACTATATGGTGGTGGGTGGATTTACATTGGCTTTTATCATATTATTTCACTCTTGAATTGCATGATTTTGAACTAGCACTACACACCCACCAAGTGTTTGATAAAATGTCATGACAAGGATTCTCAAGTTATTGACGGACTACTACATAGTTTATGAGTTAAGTGACTTTATGATGATTAAGGGATTGTATGTATGTATTTAATTCATGAAAAGTATCTATAGTGTTGCAATTTTACCATACCTTGATGGGAGGTGACATGGCGAATCACCTTGTTGAGGGGGGTGACATGCCTTAACCACTTTGTTGGGGGCTGACATGCCATACTACCTAGTTGAGGGGTAGATACCTTGATCACCTTGTTGGGGGGTGACATGCCCATACTACCATATTGAGTGGTAGATACCTCGACCACCTTGTTGAGGGATGATATGCCCATACTTCCATGTTGAGGGGTAGATACCTTGACCGCCTTGCTGGGGGTAACATGCCCATATTACCATATTGAGGGGTAGGTACCTCAATAACCTTCCAAGGGGGTGACATGCCTGGATTCTAAGTAATAGTTTTCTTGGTCTATGTTGGTTATGATCTCTTCCTACACATGTAATCTATATTTGCAAGTTACACAATTTACAAGCATGTTTTACCTCAAGCATTGATCATGCATTCCATATTGGTATCATACTTATCCATTGCTTATGATTATGCATTTGACTATGTTGGTTATGTCTTGTTGCATTGAGATCTGACATACTTAGTATATTCAAAGTTACTAGTGCATACTCTATGCCTACATGATGTTACCATGTAGAAACCAGGGCACCTCACGGTCATCCTCCACGTGTCTAGTTTTGGCATTTCAGAAGATAAGCTTTGATGAGTCCTCAAGTCTGGAGACACTAGCTATGCTACTCTTATTACTTGATATCTCTTTATGTTGAATGCGTGATATTATGAGGGTGAGCCTGGAAAGTGTCTTGGCCCCCGCTCTAGTCCATGTTAGAGGTGTTGTTGGAACAATGATGTACTTATGCTATGATCTTAACTCTTGAGTATTTTATGACCATCAGCAACTTCCCTTAGTCCTTTTTTCCTTATTTATGTCTCTTGTTATTGTTATTTTTCCTCCACGAGTAAGGATGTGTGAATGACATGCTAGGAAGCTTACTTGGGGTTCCTTCGGGTACCCTATTCACCGTGTTACGTCTAGGCGCTAGGCTTAGGTTGTGACAGTGATGGCATTCATCAAAGGGGCAAATAGGGCATTGAGATACCAAAGTTGATTGTGAGTTCCAGATGTTGATGGTATTTGAGAATGGATTATGTCAAAAGTCCATAATTCTAGATATTCCATCCATCTATGGTCTATGAAAATTCAGCGCGATTGGTTGAGTGAGATGAAAAGACACATTGCAAACTTTGTTTCTAAGTGCCCAAACTACCAACAAGTAAAAGTTGAGCACCAAAGGCTAGTTAAAGTTAGCCAAAATTTTGAAATTCCAGATTGGAATTGGGAGATAATCAATATGGATTTCATCATAGGCTTACCGAGGTCTTGCAAACAGCATGACTCAATCTGGGTGATCGTTGATAGGATGACTAAATCAGTCCAATTCATAGTGGTAAAGACTACTAATATGATAGAGGATTATGCCCAATTGTATATCTGAGAAATTTTCAGGTTGCATGGAGTTCCTTTGTCCATCATATCAGATAGGGGAGCTTAGTTCACTGTTCATTTCTAAAAGTCCTTTCAGAAAAGCCTAGGTTCATAGGTGAACCTTAGCACTGCCTTCCACCCTCAGACTGATGGTCAGGCTGAGCAGATGATACAGACCTTAGAGGATATATTGAGGGTCGGTATCATTGAATTCAAAGGTAATTGGGATGAATACATGGCTTTGATTGAGTATTCCTACAACAATAGCTTTCATTCGAGCACTCAAATGGCTCCTTATGAGGCCCTCTATGGGAGAAGATATAGATCACCTATTGGATGGTTCGAGGTAACTGAAGCAGGGTTGGTTGGGCCAGACTCTATACACTAGGCTATAGAGAAGGTAAAGATTATCCAAGAGAGGTTGAGAACTGCACAGAATCACTAGAAGTCCTACATTGACATTAGGAAAAGGGAGCTAGAGTGTGAAGTGAACGATAAGGTATACTTAAAATTGTCATTTATGAAGGGTATAATGAGATTCAGGAAGAGGGAAAAGTTGATTCCTTAATAAATTGGTCCCTACAAAATTATGAAGAGAGTGGAAAACGTAGCTTATGAGTTGGAGCTTCCACCAGAGTTGGCAGCCATCCATTCGATCTTTCACATTTCTATGCTTTAGAAATATTTAGGAGATTCATCCTTGGTGGTGCTTGTTGAAAGAATTAAGGTGGAGGATAGTTTGAGATATGAAGAGATCCTAGTTAAAATCCTTGATCGTCAAGTTTCGCAAGTTCAGAACCAAAGAGGTTGCATCTGTAAAAGTGTTATGGAGAAGTCAATCCATTGAAGAGGCTACATGGGAAGTTGAATAGGATATGAAGGCTAGATACCCTCACCTATTTGTTCCTCTTAATGATGAAATTGATGGTAATGATTCAATTCTATTCTCTAAGTCACTTTCCCATTATTGAGTTGAGTTCTTATCTCTAAGTTGATGCTACCCTTGAGTCTATGAGTATTTGAGTAGGCATGTCTTTAAATGTATTTGTGCCAACTGATGATATCAGAAGTAGTCTTTCAATTTCAAATCCTGAGTTGAAGTTGATTTCTGGAGTATATGAGTATTTATGTTCCTGCTTGATAGGTGTCATAGGTACTCATACCATTGGATCTAAAATTTCAAAATCCATATGGTTACATAGTTCATTTGTGAAAATCGGAGTCCACGCAATCCTGAAATATTAAGAAAAGGTATTGGAAGGTTCATGAAAAGAGAGGGCAACATGAAAAATTCTGAGGTTGCCACATGGTGCGATCTGATGCTTTCACATGATAGAGGCATGTTAGCCACTTGAGAGCGTGTCATCCACCTGAATGTGTGTGTGTGTGTGTATTATACATTTTCCTGTCAACATTCATCTGACATAAATTTGGACTTTTATATTCTATTCGAGTGATTCAAAAGGCTACATTGTATGAATTTTTGGGAGGACCACCATGGAAGTGTTTTATTTCAATTTTGGCATGTATTTCAAGCTAAAATCTTGGTTTTTCACTGGTTATATATTAAAAATGAGTGAAAACTTTATATTGCGATATCTCGATCATTTCTCAAGAAAATTAAGTGAAATTTGTGTCTAAATTATTCTATTTTTTGAGAAGAACATTGTGGTATGCTTGGATCTTGTTAATTGAGCTACATGTCAATGTAATTTGACTAAGATGTTTTGTAACAAACATTTTCTGATAAGAAATGCAACTTCATTTTTGAGTGGTTTCTCTGTCTTCTGGGATGGGCTCAATTTCAGACTATTGACTCGAGGTGATGTAAAGATCATTTACACGTGTTGATTTAATATTTTGGGCATGGCTCCATTTTTCCTCATTTTAGTCATAATTGATGTAATTTCACCTATTTCAAGCCAAATCAACTGTAATAACCTTGTGACTTATATTTTGATAGTTGAGCAGCATTGAAGATGACAAGGACGGGAAAAGCTTGGGTAGACTGATCAGGAGCATGAGAAACTACCTTCCAAGTATGCTAGGCTTTCCTTACCTCTTGACTAAGTTAAAATGTGTAGTGAGAGACTGTTTTTTGCTAGAGGTGCCTAAGAAAAGTGTGTATATATATAATGCTGAGACTATGATTATCATTCGGACCCTATGATACTTATATCTATTTAGTTAGCTGGTTGTAGTACTGCTTGGACTTTGTATGGTATTGATAAGAAATGTAAGGGTGAGTTAGCGCACAATATAGGTAAAATAAGCAATTATGCTATTTGTCTAAATATATTTGACTGTTTAAATTTTGGGTTGACTTACTGGGCTCTCTGACACAGAAATCTATATTATGTAGTTGTGATTCTAATTAACCATAACCTATATGCTCTGATTAAATTCTATTAAAAGCTATACTTGATCGTTGGAGATTATGATAACTGGTTGGGCTCTATAATAGTTATATATATGTAATACTAGCTGGTTGTTAGTACTGTTAAGATGTGAGGTGACTTATTGGGGATTAAATATAACTTACGCCACGTGAATAGCATGAATACCTATCTTGAACCTTGTTTACCTATGTGAGCAATCTAGTGCTGATGCTATGTAGTAGTTGAGAGGCCAGATTGCGAAGTATGTTTATATGTGGCTAGTTGTACTAAATATGTGCCATATATGATGATGTGAGATAGTAATCATTGTATTGATGATTGTACTAGTTGTAATCACTATGATAGCTGAGTGCTAGCATTGTTGAACTATGAAAAGACCTGGTAAAGGCTGGATATGGGCTAATGCCTTGTGACAGGTATGTAATCTGGCCTATCTTCTATCGGTATGAATGTGTAGATTGATGCTACTGAGACATGTTGGTTGTGAGGTTGTTTGTTGATTATATGCCATACAGTGGATTGACTCTGGTATAAATATGATTTTGATAGGCCGATTTGTTAAAGATACCTATAATACAGCAAAATTATTATTGATTCGAGTATAGATATAACCTTGTTGGGCTTGGTTGTTTTGTATACTTTTGAGATACCTATGATTATCCATGTTTACTTTGAGTATTTCTGATTGACTAGATTGTGGTATATTTTGCCTTAAGTTGGCATGACTCTACATTAGTTTGTGAGATATATACTTTTGTACACTTTTGTTCGTCATTGTACACTAGTTATTCTAACTTGATTTTAGGTTGACTGTTATCGTCTGGCAGGGGTGATAGTTATGCTTGGTTGGGATACGTGATTCTTGTCTTGAGGCACGATATGCTGTAGAGGTTTAGATTCGAATTAGACTAGTGTAGTGGGTGGCTATTCATGTGCATCAAGTCCTGGATGACGCTCTCCGTGGTTTGTAGACTCCGGTGGCCATATCTCAGTGTTCGATACCTAGGTGATGCTCCTCAAGATTTGTAGTCTTTAGTAGCCACATCCGAGTGTCCAAGACCCAGACACCGATTCTAAGGTTTGAGCACCTAGTGATACTTGTTCTGGGACCCCATTGACTAAATTTTGGGTCTGGGATCTGATTGGTTAATATTTCAGGTCTAGGACCCTTTTGATTATATTAGGGGGATTCTTTCTCCGCAGGGGATTCATCCCACCATTATGATACTTTGGGTTGGAGACCTGGTTGAGATGCGATACTTTGGGTCGGGGACGCTATATATGGTACTTTAGGTCAGGGAACCAATTGATTATCCATGGATCCATACCCTTATACAAATCTTGATTGTGTGTAGGTGTACCCTCTAGACTTATGGGGGTTTAGGGGACATACAAGCATAGACATTATAAACCTACACCCAAGTACAACTTGACTCCTTGATCATGTGATGTTGAGAGTTGGGTTCCATGGTGATTCTATAAGTGAGATTATGTGTGGATATACCTACTGCCCTGTTGGCTTCCGCTATGATTCCGTCAGTTAGTGTCAAGACGCAAAATTGGATCGCAACAAAAGAAAGATTAAAAAAAGTGGAAAAAACACATAGAATACAAGAAACCTCCCAAAACCTTGAGCCATGAATACTAGAGAATCTAAATAGTGTGGAAGGATGAATATAACTATCTTAAAATGAGATACAAAACTATCTCATAAATATCTGATACAAAGTCTAAAAGAAAGCAATAAAGAGAATACCAAGGATATGCGGCAATCCGAAGTCTGAGCCTCACCGGTAAGATTTGAATGGAAGCAGAATAACTCAACTAGAGTGATCGACTACCCTATGCGGGTCCCTATGCTCGATTTGCAGGGAGGAACAAAGTAGGGGTGAGTACACTAAAATGTACGAGTACGGTCAACTGATTAGGTAAGAGAAATCAATCAAGTATGTTATAACGAAGATTACTAACACATGCATCCTAAAAGGTTAGTAGAGAATATCTCTACATAATTACAAGATACAATCTCCATGATCATAAAAGACATATTACAATGTGAGATATGATCACAATGCATAGAACTCATCAAGCCACAAACCAAGTATCTCCCAACCTTGCCACCACCCGTGGTCAAGAAATGTCACAATGTTCAATCTTGCTACCTGCCCATGGTCAAGGGATTATAAAGTATAGATCTCACCCTTGCCTCCTGCCCGGGTCAAGGGGTTGTACAGATGTGGAGTATATTACACTTCCCTCCTATCCGGGTCAAGGGTAGCACAAAGCAATCATGGCATAAATGCAAATCAAAAATACAACCCATATATGAATGTAACATATTAAAATGAGATAAAAATTGGAATACCAATACAAGAATCTCATATAATCATATGGACATAAAGAATCTATCAAGTGTCACAGCTAATGCCCAAACCATCATCAAGTCTTAGATCATCATAATTACATCAATAGTCAGGAATATCAATAACGCTGGACCTTACTCATCCCAATTATGAAAGAGTATCAGTATTACAAGACATTCCTTGTCTCAATTACGGAAGAATATCAATAATACCGGACCTTATCCCAATTACACATATATATCTCAAAGGTATCTCAACAGCCATCAATTACCATGTAATTACCCAAATGGTCTCATAAGTCTTATATTTTCACTTTTTATCCCAAATCATCATAATCCACAAGATTTCATCTCAGTTTATCAAAAGGATCAAAATTTAAATCATAATTCAGCTCAACCAGAATCACAGTTCAATCATTGTCCCAACATGTCAACCCAATTACATAAGAATCCAGCTATATCTCACAATTACCATGTAAACATGATCAATAACTCAAACCCAGTCCTAAAAAGATTAGCCAAACCTACCTCAACGCCGAAAACCCTACTCAGACAAGCTTTTAATCAACTCAATCCACAAAACAATCCTTAAATTGATCCACCACTATCAACAATAGATACTACGCATCAAGAAGGGCATTTTGATACCTATATTGACATAAATTAGGCTTAGGGACAAAGTGCTCAAATTTAGGGCTAAAATTTTGAAGTTTCCAAATTTGAAAGTTAACTTAAAAATCAAGTTCTACGTGAAAAATGGAGTCTGCGGGTGAAAAGCCCACTAAAATCAAGCTTGTGTTGAATGGGAAATTAATATTTTAAAGTTTGGAAACCATAGTCTAAAAATCCTTAATTTTGGACATTTAAAATCATGAAATTAAGGATAAAATTGAGATAAAACTTATGAAAAATGATTAATATAATGTTAAAGATACTTACCACACAAAATCCTTCGAGAATCTTCTTTCAAAATCACCTCAAAAGCTTGAAAAATTCAAAAATGGGATAAAAATGGTGTCTCTCGGGTTTTAAAAACTGATTAGTGAAAATACTATACACAAATGAGCCCATCCTGCGAACGCAGAGCACAACATCACCAAGACATTCACGAATGCGAAGAAGAAAAGCATCTGCACCGGATATCATGTAAAACCAGTAATGCCCAAGTCCATTTCCCTACTTGGAATGGACCCTCAAAACTCATCGAGAATCAAAATTTCAGAAACCGAATATGTATTAATACCAGAAATAGAGATTAGGACTCAACACAATAATCAGAACTCGATTTAGGGGTCTCCATGACACATTTACCAATGCAAGTCAAATAAACTAGTTTAAAACTCAAAATATCAAAACTGCATTCAGCAACTCTAAAAATTATGATGAGACCATTTCTAGCGGTAGTTTCACCATCCCGAACTACTGAAACTATCAAAATTCTAATCCGAGCTTTCAAACTCTAAATGTTGACCAAAGTCAAAATTTTTTCTAAAATTAACTAAAATCATAACTTTGGGCCTACAAACATCATTTTAACTCCGAATTTACTCAGTAATTTCTCATAGAATAGTTTCAACATTCTGGAGCTAATAGAGTCGAAGGATCTCCGATTCGGCACTCTAAACTCAAAATGGTACAAAAACTTACTTTTTCAACAACTTTAGCTTCCAAAAAATGCCAAAACTTATATTTTCAACTTTTAAAACTTAGGATTTCAGTTCCAGTAATACAGATAGTTCAAATTAGGCCCAAAGTAACTTATGAAAAGGTAAAATAGTAATTTTTATAGATAAGGCCAAAAATCACCAATCAGGTCATTACATCATTCAACACTAAACATAATGTTCATCCTTGAACATAAAACAAAGAGGAGTAGTTGGAGACTCAAAAAGGCAGGTTATTTGGCCCGCATGTCAAACTTCAACTCCTAAGTAGCCTCATCAACAGAACAGTGCTGCCACTGAAACTTCAGAAGGTATATACTTAGACCTCAATCTTCGGACTTGTCTCTAATATAGCTATAGGCTCCTCATCAAAGGGAAATCTGGAACTAACTCAATAGAATCATAACAAATCACATGGGACTCATCAGGAACTTACCGGTGGAGCATAGACACATGAAAGACAGGTTGCATTGAGGATAATCTTTGTGACAATGCCAGCTCATAAGCAACCTCACCAACCCTCCTCAAAATCTCTAATGGGCCAATGAATTTGGGACTAAGCTTGCATAACTTCCCAAATCTCATCACACCCTTCATCGATAAAACTTTCAACCATAAATTGTCACCAACAGAGAACTCAAGAAGCCTAACTCTTCTATCAGCATAACTCCTCTGGTGACTATGAGCTATCAATAGTCTACTCTGAATCAAACAGACCCAATCCATGGTATGTCTGAGTAGATCCACACTCAATAATTTGTTGAACCCGAATCAAATCATCCAATGGGTGATCTACAGCTCCGGCCATACAAGGCCTCAAATGGTGCTAACAGGATGTTATAATGGTAATTGTTGTTATATAGAACTCTGTCAATGGTAAGTGTTGGTCCCATCGGGCCCCAAAGTCAATCACATAAGCCCATCGCATGTCCTCTAACACCTGGATGGTGTGCTCGGACTGTCCATCTATCTGTGGGTGTAAAACTGAACTCAAATCTACTCTAGTACCAAAACCAAGATGAACAACTCGCTAGAAATAGGAAGTGAACACAGATCCTCTATCTGATACTAATAAACACTAGCACTCCATGCAATCTGATGATGTCCAACATATATAACCTAGCCAATTGCTCTGCACTATTGCTAGTCTTCAACGGTGAGAAGTGTGTTGATGTACTATTAGAATACATAACTTTTGATGCTTAAAATATGAAGTTTTGTGTGTTCTCAAAGCGATGTTAGTGGGCTTGATGTGTTTTTATGTTTGTTTTTCAAGACTATAGGACTTGGCAAGATTTTGGACTAAGTGTGCAGTTGCTACAAGTTTTGCTAAAATAGGAAATACTTTATGGGCCGTGAAAGTTTCCATAGGCTGTAGAGTGTGTTCGTAAATGAGATCCAGTAAAGGGATGATTTTCTGAAGTTGTATCTATGAACTGTCAGACGAGCCTGGAATTATGTACAAGTCAAGGATGAGGTCCCTACCTTGAGGATTAAAAGTTGGAAGTTTCTGAAAAGTCATCACATAAAACCATCTATAGATCATAAGTCTAAATACAGCCCATAGAATGGTCTTGTAGAAGATATGCCCAAATTTGAAGAATAAAGTCCACGTAGCCCCTGTATGGGTCGTAAAACTTAGTATGACCCATAACCTTGCTCATATTACCTACTGAATCTAGTTTCCCTATTTTGTCTAGGACTTGTATTTTAAGTACTATAAATAGTGTTTTTAGGTTATTTTCAGTAATGAATGAAGAAGAATGACCAGAAACCTTGAGAGAAGTGCTTAGAAACCCTTGGAGCATAACTCTGTGATTTTAATCATTAACTTGTGATTTATTGTGAAGCGTTTGGGATTTCTTGTTCAAAAATCCATCTTTGTAAGTTCTCAATTATGTTATTCCATATCATGCTTCTTACATCAACAATAATTATGCATAGCTAAATCCATATCTAGGGTTGTCAGAACCATTAAATACTAATAAGGTAAACTAAATGATTCATAATTCTTGGAAAGTACACATACATCTATTAATTAATTTCTTTGTTTTGATTACTTTTTAACAGTGGTCGGTCACGACCTAAGCCTAGGGCCTAGATATGACATGATGAATAGGGAACCTGAAGGGATCCCAAACAAGCCTCTTAATCTATCATTACACATAATTGGTCGCGAAAGCAATTAAACAACATAATTAGATTAGAAATAAGGACAAAGGAGCTAAAGGGAAAATTTCATAACATAAACATCAAAACAAGAGAGTTATGGCTCAATACATAACATGTCCAACAACACCTCTAAAACTTAGATAGGAGCGAGGTCCAAGACAAGCAACTGGGATCACTCTCATAGTTAATACATACATAAAAGAAAGATAGTATTAGTATGTAGCATGAGATCATAGACATTATCCCCGGAATAGAGGACTCACCAACTAGCTTGAGAGAAATCATACTAGCCACGTGGAGTAAGATACACAAGTGGGGCTCTAGTTCCTACATGGTTACAACATGTAGGCATAGAGTATACGTTATTGCATTTGAATGTACGAAATATATAGAATGCAATGCAACAAGAGTTAAGTAATATAATCGAAACATATAACATAGGCAATGAATAAGCATGTAGCAATATGGCCTGCATGGAAGATGCTTGAAGTTAATCATGCTTATATAGAACATAATACATGTGTAAGAAAACCATCATTATAGAATTCATAGTCTATTGAGGTACCAGCTCCTCAATTAGTTGGTCGATTTCTCACCCTACCATCCGTGGTGATTGAGGTACCAACCTCTCAACCCGATTGTCAAGGTACAAATCACTCGATTAGTTGATGGATCATCTCACCATACCACCCATGGTGATTGAGGTACAAACCCCTCGACATGCTTACCCGGGCTCACAACCCCCCGAGTGGGGCGTGGTCAATTCCCAACACGATATAGGAGAATATAATATACATACATTCCTTTCACCGTCATAAAGTCATTCAACTTATAAGACATGCATGGGACCTTCAATCCTCAAGAAATCATAACAGGACATTTTATCAAACACCTGGCGAGTGTGTAGTGCTAGTGTAAAACCATGCAATTTAGGGATGAAATCATGCAAGAAAATTCAATATAAAACCATTCATCAATACTTTGTAACACCCTCAAGTAATATACATCAAAACCCTTCATCAAATCCCACAATGGATGTTAGATTCAAAGCTCAAAACCTGCTAAAATAGTCATAATTTCATGAAACCCCAACATATTTAATAGTCTAATTCATAATAAGTAAGAATCATAACTAAATCAACTTATAATCATGCAATTTAGGTAAAAAGGAATCTTTGGCACCATGGGTGAATGAACCCAATGGTTGAAACCCACATACCTTAGCTTTGGAGAATTTCTTGGTGAAGATTTGGATGGAGACTTGAAGTTTGGATGAAATCCTTAAGATACGGAAGAGATTTGTGTAACACCCCATACCTTACAATACTAGAAAAATGCAAATGAAACATGATATAGTTCAGTCAAATTAGCGCCCATTTTTAAAAGTGCTCGAATTTCATGTTATAGGGGGATATATGCGTCTAACGCTTAAGAGGGTCGAGGGTATACATGTTTTGTGTCAAATTGAGGAGATTATGGCTTTAAATGAAGTAAGAGAATTGAGGTGCTTGTAGGACTTAGTAAGCTAGCAGGTGAGTTACCGACTTGCTTAGCTTAAATTTGCAAGCTAAACGGAGACGAGGCTCGACATCGTATTTGTCCAAGTCCGATTATAAATAAAGTCTGTGTTAAGAATATGACTTTAGCCCATGTTTTAGCATCATAAATATACTACATTTTTAGCCCAAGAAGTATAATAAAAGGGCCCAAGTTCTCCACAACCCACTTGGCTATTTGGACCCAAAACTAAGAGAAATTGGGAAAATGGCAGCCCAAACCCATCAACTTGGAGACCCATTTAGGCCTAAGTGAAAGGGGCAAGGAGCTGTATCACCAGCTTGATAATGTATGGCTAAAGTGTTCTCAGTAAGTCGGCCAAAGACCCCTTTATAAAGGGCTCAAAATAGCTCCCACAAGTCATTGTTAACTTGACCAACAAAAAAAAATCAGATTGTTTCCAAGTTTTCTCTCAACGTCTCTTGACTTTGTAAAGCAGCTGAAAGGAACTTCTAGGGTTCTTGGAGAAGACCTATACCTTGAGGTTAGTGGTAAGTAAGCTTATACATGTGTTTAGTATGGTTTTCTTATGAAAAACAAGAAGTATATACTAGTATGTTTGTGCTGAAAATTTGAGACAGCATGTATTTAGAAAGTTGTTGCAAACTAGCCTTTTGTTTTAGTGACTTCTCTATGTTTTGTGGGATGTATTATGAAGATCAGATTATGTTCTTAATATGGTTTGAGTTATAAATGTTACGCTAAGGTTGCTGCCCTGATTTTGGTTTCATTTAACAAACGTGTTTTATTGTGTTATCTTAAGTGTAATGTTGATTGGAACTGGTGGGCTGTTGGATGGAAGGCTATTGGCTCACGTCCCTCATGAGTTCTTATATACTATTATAAGACTGTTTTAGGATTATTTATATGTGTAAATGTTTTTGGAACAGTTTGGTTAGAGTTGGAACAAGTTTGGAATTGTCGACGTCGAAATATAGCGAAAGAAGGTAACGTTATGCTGTCCATTTGTAGGTTGTGTAGAATTGTTAAGTGTTGTACTTTGTGGGCTGTTGTAAGACTATTGTGACATTAAAATAGGCTGCATATGATGTGTACATGTGAATGTGTACTAGAAAATACGATTATAAGTGAAAAGATTGAAGGAATGTGTTTGTGTCGCTAACTATAGGCTTGCTGCCCATGTGTTAATTTTTGTGATATTGGGCTACCAAGAAGTGTTTCTTTGCTGCTAATACTAGTCATATTGCCTACTATATTGTAGATAAATACTTGGATGAAGGGAAGGTTATCTTGAGGTAGTAACGAGGTCATACAAAGAGGTATGTAAGGCTACTTGATTTCGTATTGTTTGGCATGAAACATTGATCCCTCCTTGGCACATAAAGGCACTTACCAACTCCGACACAACTATTAACTGGGTATACACTCTTGCACATGTTCATATGCTCCCATACATAGTCACCTTCAAATATGCATACACTACATGATACCAAGTTACATGGGTTCTTTTTGCCAAATAAAGTGCACAAGTTATTTCATCTCATATGCATTTCATTATTTATGTAACATACTCTTTTCATTGTCATATTGTCTTGAATGATCATCTACATGTCACATGCTACATATATAGTCCTACAACTCCAATATTGTGAATACCAAAAGAACCATCTCAAAGGTAATTGAAAGATAAAGTACATTGTTTACTGATAGATGGTAGCCCGAGGGATGGAAGAATCACCTAGCCAGGGATGATCCTATCACGGGTGGTAGCTCGAGGGGTTAAGGAAGAACCTAGCCAGGGACGATCCCGATACATTGTTTATTGATAGGTGGTAGCCCGAGGGTGGAATAATCACCTAGCCAGGGACGATCCTATCATGGGTGGTAGCCCGAGAGGTTAAGGAAGAACCTAGCCAGGGACGATCCCAATACATTGTTTACTGATGGGTGGTAGCCTAAGGGGTGGAAGAATTTCCTATCTAGGGACGATCCTATCAGGGGTGGTAGACCAAGACGTTAAGGAAGAACCTAGCCAGGGACAATCCCGATAAAGTTTTACTACTAATCAGTTGGTCATTTGTATTACAGCTGTACACAGATTATACAGTAAAGGTAAAGTAATATAAAGAACATAAAATACACGATCCCACAGTATAACTAAAGGTGGTCTCTTATCCTACACCAGTGCATAGTTTTATTTGAGTTGTTACATCATATACAGTATATCCTTCCTTACATATACAGTATATTATCCCATACTGACGTCCCTTATGGGGGACCTGCATTTCATGCTGCAGGTACAGGTGCTAGTAGATCTCCCCAGTAGGAGTACAGGATATCCAACTGCTGATACCAAGCTCCAGGTTGCTTCGGAGCTTTCCATGTCTAGAGTTTATATGTTTGTATTGTACAATTAGTTGAGGCGGGCCTGTCCCGACCCTTGTCAGATACTTTCTCTTATCTAGAGGCCTTTTAGACTATGTAAATTAAAGTGTGGTCATGTCTCGTACTTTAAACATCATGGCCCCAACGGCCTAGCCATAGGCATTTCCTTTTGGCTTTTATCACTGTTTAATTTCTTAAAGGCATGTCAAATGTAGAAATCCCTTATAATACATATAGAAAGCGTATAGATACAAGTTGGTTCTCCCAGGCTTATCAGCAACGGGTGTCAGTCCTCCCTAACGGGACTTGGGGCGTGACAATTTGGACACTTGAATTTTGAGAGAAATATTAGTCTAAGTGTTTGAGAGGGTATTGGGGAATGTCTTGTATGATATGAAGGAAACATATGGCTAAGTATAGGTGTTTCTATGCATGGGAAGACTTAGGCCCAAGACCCAAAAGTCTTGGATCGAGATGAAAAAACTAGACAAAATTAACACTGTGGCACGTCCTTGGCACGTCGCGCCACAAATAATGACAGACACTGGAATTCCAAATAGTTGAAATTTTGAATTTTGACACGGTTTCTCTAAAATTGAGGTTAAACCCATATCCTAGTAAATTCTTCCCCTTGATCAAGAATATGAAGTCTAATTTTTGATATCATGCACCAATTTTGATATATATGGAAATTACGATTCTAGACACCTGCGAGGCACATTTTTAGGCACTTTTTTATTGGAAAATTTCAATATCTCCCCCTTGAGAACATTTATCCCCAAATGTCAAAGAAATGTACATAAGAAGATTAATCATGAAGAAATTAGCCCCAACAAGAATGCAACAAGAATGCAACAATACACTTAAACACCATTTTCAAAAATCTCAGCATAAGTGTTAAAATCACCATGAACTTTGTCATTAAACATGAATTGATGCAAATGACATAGGGGCTGAAACATGAGACATGAAATCACAGAGAAGACTTAGAATTAGTACCTTACGCTTGAGTAGAATGTAAAAGATAGGGATATCACTTTTGCATGTCCGCGTTGGCCTCCCGTATAGCACTTTCGACTTGTTGATTTCTCCAAAGGACCTTAACAGAAGCAACATCCTTGATCCTCAACCTCTTCACTTGTTTATCTAAAATTTGAACCAAAACCTCTTCATAGGTAAAGTTGTCTTGAACAACACCCACAACATCAAGAGGCACAATAACATTAAGGTCACCCACACATTTCCTCAACATGGATATAAAAAACAGCGGGTGAACCAAATCAATTTCACTAGGAAACTCCAACGCATAAGCAACCTTGCTAACCCTCCTTACCACCTTATAAGGACTAACATATCTTGCACTCAACTTCCCCTTTTTACGAAAATGAACCACACCCTTCATGGGTGACACCTTCAAATAGACCCAATCACCAACTTTACATTCAAGGTCTCTTCTTCTCTCATCGGCATAGGATTTTTGACGACTTTGGGCCATCTTCTTTCTTTAGTCATCCTAACCTTCTCAAGAGCCTCCATAGCCAGATCTAGTCCCAATATAGCTACCTCTCCAACCTCAAACCACCCAACCGGTGATTTATGATGTCTACCATAGAGAGCCTTAAAAGAAGTCATACCGATGCTAGAATGATAGCTATTGTTATAGGCAAACTCAATCAATGAAAGATGATCATCCCAACTACCCCTCAACTCTAATACATAAGCCCTGAGCATATCCTCAAGTGTTTGGAGTCCTTTCGGCTTAGCCATCTTTTTGAGGGTGAGTGGGTCGTACTAAGTGTAACTCTTATACCAAGACCCCTTTGAAAGGACCTCAAAAATGTGAAGTAAATTGAGCACCATGATCTCATATGATGGAAAAAGGAACCCCGTGCAACCTCACCAAGTCATGAATGTACAACCTGGCATAATCTTCAGCCCATATATGGTCTTAACCGGTAGAAAATGAGCCGATTTCATCATCCTATCAACCACAACCTAAATAGAATCAAAACCCTTTCTAGTCTTAGGCAACCCAACCACAAAATCCATATTAATCTACTCCCACTTCAAAGTAGGAATCTCTATGTCTTGGGTTAAACCACCCAACCTTTGATGTTTGGCTTTGACTTGTTGGCAACAATGACAATCGAAAAAAATTCGGCAATGTCCCTCGTCATACCTCCCCACCAAAACACATCCCTCAAATCTCTATACATTTTGGTAGAACTGGGGTGAAAGGAATAAGAAAAATTATGAGCCTCGTCAAGAATCTTCTCCCTCAAGTCATCAACACATGGCATACACAACCTACCTTGGTACCTAGGGGCACCATCTCCCCCTTGAGAGAAAACCTCCATCTTCCCATCACAAACCAAGGCCTTCAATTCTAAAAAGGAGGGATCAAGGTCTTACTTTGCTTTCACCTTATCAACCAAGGAAGATTTTGAACCATCAACAACAACAACACCAGCATTATCAAACTCTTCCAACCTAACTCCCAATCTAGCCAATCGGTGGACCTCCCTAGCTAACCTTTTGCCATCATTATCAACATGAGCTGGGCTACCCATAGACACCCAACTCAAAGCATCGACCACAACATTAACCTTACTGGGATGATAATGCACACTAATGTCATAATCCTTAAGAAGTTCTGACCACCTTCTTTGTCTCAAGTTGAGATATTTTTGAGTGAAGACATATTGGAAACTCTTGTGGTTGGTGAACACATCAACATGCACCCCGTACAAATAGTGATGCCAAATTTTCAAAGCAAAAACCACAGCGACTAATTCAAGATCATGAGTAGGATAATTCTTCTCATATACTTTGAGTTGTTTAGAAGCATAGGCTATCACCTTACTATTTTGCATCAACACACAACCCAAAATAACCCTCGAAGCATCACAATACACAACAAACCCTTCTAGCCCTTCTGGTAGTGATAATATAGGAGCAGACACAAAATTATCTTTCAATGTTTGGAAAATCTTTTCACACTCATTGGTCCACACAAATTTGGCTTTCTTTTGAGTCAACTTTGTCATAGGAGAAGCAATAGAAGAGAACCCATTCACAAACCTCTTATAGTAATCCGCTAAGCCCAAGAAGCTCCTAATATCTGACGGGGTCAACGGTTAGGCCAATTTCTGATCACATCTATCTTTTTAGGATCCACCTTGACACCATCCCCTGACACCACATGACCTAGGAAGGCAACCTCCTTCAACCAAAATTCACATTTTTCATACTTGGCATACAACTTCTCTTCCCTCAATCTTTGTAGAACTACCCTAATATGATCCATATGCTCCTCCTCATTATGTGAATTGATCAAAATATCATCAATGACGACCATAACAAATGAATCAAGGTAGGGTTTGAAAATCTTATTTATAAGATCCGTGAAGATAGCCAGTGCATTGATTAACCCAAAAGACATCACAACAAATTCATAATGCCCATACCTAGTTTGGAAGATCGTCTTAGGAATATCACACACCCTCACCTTCACTTGATGATACCTAGACTGAAGATCAATCTTAGAGAAGTGATTATCCCCTTGCAATTGGTCAAAAAAATCATTTATCCTTGGAAGAGGATACTTATTCTTTATGGTGACCCTATTGAGTTGGCGTTAGTCAATACAAATTCTAAGAGACGCATCCTTCTTCTTCACAAATAACACCGGTGCACCCCTAAGGGATTGGCTAGGCCTAATAAAACCCTTCTACAACAAATCCCTCAATTGCTCCTTCAACTCCCTTAACTCCGTTGGGGACATATGGTAAGGGGGAATAGAAATGGGTTGAGTAACAGAAAGGAGGTCTATACCAAAATCTATTTCTCTTTCGGGAGGAACACCGGGAAGGTCATTTGGGAAGATATCTAGGAACTTATTTACAATTGGAACCGACTCTATAGGAAGGACCTTGGACTCCACATCTCTTACCCTCACAAGATGATAGAGTCACCCATTAGAGATTAACTTACGGACTTAATGCAAGAGATGAACCTACCCTTGACCACCACATCATGCCTCTCCCACTCAAGTACGGGTTCATTTGGGAATTGGAATTTGACCCTACATGTTCTACAATCAATAGAGACATAGTATGCATGTAACCAATCCATCCCAAGTATGATATCAAAATCCACCATTTCCAACTCAAAAAGATAACAAGGCAATATCTTATGCAAAATGCAAATGGGATAATTTCTGTAAACCTTTCTAGCAACAATAGATGCACCAATAGGAGTAGGCCACCTCATGAGACTCACACAATAATTCGGGCTCAACATGGAACTTTTTGGCAACAAAAAGGTAACAAAAGAAAAAGTGGCATCCAGATCAATCATACACATCAAAATTAAAGACTTTTAACATACTGGTGATGACATTGGGGACCTCGTCAACCCTTTGCCTCCTTTGGAGTGCATAGAATCGATTGTGCTTTAGGGCACCACCTTGTTGACCACCTCTCCTCAAAGGAACCACATTTTCACCTTGTGGAAGAACCTCCTTAGCCTTGTTATGGTTACAAGGACAATTAATCTTTTTGTCACCCACTTTCCCACATCCATAACATGAATTAGTGTCTTTCAAACATAAGCCCCCATCACCCTTACCACAGTTTGAACACATATTATTAGAAACACACCACCAAAACCTTGGGCCCTTGGGAAGTCATTGGAAAACCCCCTACTAGAAGCATGAGAAGATCCTCGGCCTTGATGGAATCGGCCACCCTTTCGACCTTGGAATTTTCCCTCAAAACGGGCGCTTGTGGCCTCATTACTCCTCTTCCTCAACTTTTCCTAATCCGTTTGTTCCGCACAGGTCATCAAACAGGACAAATCCATGTCACTAATCAACATAGTGGACCGGCATTCCTTACTTAACAAATCGGATACACCCATCCCGAACTTGTTCATTCTAGACCTTAGGTCGGCAACCAAGTAGCGAGAATATCTAGAGAGTTGATTGAACTTGAGGGTATACTCGCTCACACTCATAGAATCTTGTTTCAAATTCATAAACTCCATCATCTTGGCCTTCCTAAGGTCAAGAGGAAAGAATCGATTAAGAAACACCACATTGAACTCCTCCCAAAGCACCACATTATTGATTCCCTTCTCCTCATTCCATTGATTAAACCGTATTTGTGCTACCCCTTTGAGTTGGAAGGTCACCAACTCCACTTTCTCTTCCGATCTAACACCCACGATAGATAATACCGTGTAGACCTCATCAATGAACTCTTGAGGATCCACATCTACCTTAGACCCATAGGATTACAGTGGCTCCATCCTCATGAAGTCTCTTATCCTAGATCCTAAGATAGGAGCATGAGGGGCTTGGGCCCCTTGATTGACTTGATTGGCCATACCTTGATCTAGCAAAGTGAGAGCAACCCGGAGCTCACCATGAATCGGTTGTTGCCCGGGAGTGCAGGCTCTCTTTCCACTTGTGTTAGGAATGATCTAAACATGACAAAGAACATACATTAGAGGGAAAACTCACCTACCTTCTATAGAATGACATAGATCAAGAAGAAAGAAACATTTCCTAAAACGTCTCATAGCCCTCCTACTCATAATTGTGGTTCACAAAATAACCAAGAATAGGAATCTAATCGATGCGATATGTTGGATGTTGAGGACCATTAACAACCTAGTGCTCTAATACCGAGTTTGTTACGACCCAAGCCTAGGGCTTAGACGGGACACGGCGAATGGGGAATCCGAAGGGACCCCAAACAAGCCTCTTAACATATCATTACATATCATTGGTTGCAAAAGCAATTAAATAACATAATAGATCAGAAATAAGGACAAAAGGACTAAAGGGAAACTTTCATAACATAAATATCTAAACAAAAGGTCAATGCTCAATACATAACATGTCCAATAACACCTCTAAAACTTAGATAGGAGCCGGGGCCAAGACAAGCAACCGGGCTCACCCTCATAGTCAATACATATATAAAATAAAGATAGTTTTAGTATATAGCATGAGATCATAGACACTGTCCCCGGAATAGAGGACTCACCAACTAGCTTGTGAGAAATCGTACTAGCCACATGGAGGAAGATGCTCAAGTGGGGCTCTGGTTCCTACATGGTGACATCATGTAAGCATACAGTATGTGTTAGTATATTTAAATGTACTAACACAATGCAACAAGAGGTAAGCAACATAATCAAAATGCATGACATAGGCAATGAAAAAGCATGTAGCAGTATGGCATGCATGGCAGATGCTTGGTGTAAGTCATGCTTACATAGAACATAATACGTGTGCAAGAAAACACCATCATTATAGAATTCATAGTTTATTGAGGTACCATCTCCTCAATTGATTGGTGGATTGTCTCACCCAACCACCCGTGGTGATTGAGGTACTAACCCTTCAACCTGGTTATTAAGGTGCAAACCCCTCAATTGGTTGGTGGATCATCTCACATGGTGATTGAGGTACCAACCCCTCAACCCAGTTATAAAGGTACAAACCCCTCGACATGGTTATCAAGGTACAAACCTCTCAACATAGTTATCAAGGTACAAATCCCTCGACATGGTTACTCGGGCTCACAACCCCCCGAGTAGCTCATGGTCAATTCCCAACATGATAATAGGAAAATATCACATACATACATTCCTTTCACCATCATAAAGTCATTCAACTCATAAGACATGCATGGGACCTTCAATTCCTCAAGAAATCATAACCGGACATTTTATCAAATACTTGGCGGGTGTGTAGTGCTAGTGTAAAACCATGCAATTTAGGGATGAAACCATGCAAGAAAATTCAATGTAAAACAATTCATCATTACTTGGTGACACGCTCAAGTAATATACATCAAAACCATTCATCAAATCCCACAATGGATCTTCGATTCATAGCTCAAAACATGCTAAAACATTCACAATTTCATGAAACCCCAATATAGTTCATAGTCTAATTCATAATAAGTAATACCCATAAGTAATTCAACTTATAATCATGCAATTTAGGTAAAAATGAATCTTTGGCACAATGGATGAAAGAACCCAGTGGTTGAAACCCAAACCTTATCTTTGGAGAATTTCTTAATGAAGATTTGAATAGAGACTTGAAGCTTGGATGAATTCCTTAAGATCTGGAAGAGATTTGGATACTTGAATTTTTAGAAAAATATCAGTCTTAGTGTTTGAGAGAGTATTGGGGAATGTCTTGTATGATACAAAGGCAAAATATGGGTAAGTATAGGTGTTTTTATGCATGGGAAGACTTAGTCCCAAGACCCAAAAGTCTTGGACTGAGATGAAAAACTAGAGAAATTAACACTGTGGGGTGCCCTTGGCGCATCGCGCCACAAATGCAGACAAACACTAGAATTCCAAATTTTTGGAATTTTGAATTTTGATATGATTTCTCTAAAATCGGGATTAAACCCTTTTCCCACTCAATGCTATCCCATGGTCAAGAATATGAAGTCAGATTCTTGATATCATGCTCAAATTTTGAGATATAAGGAAATTACGATTTCAGGTACTTCCGAGGCATATTTTCGGACACTTTTTTTGGGTCATTTCCTAGACAATGTTAGAACTCATCTAGTTGTTACTTGACTAGATCAGGGTAATAATAAATTAAAAAAGATTAATTAATAAGATTCAAATTGATTTTTTCTTATCTAACCAAAGAAACTGGATCGAGAGAAGGCTGTATAGGGAGAATAGGTAAAGGTTAGTAATGTCACACTTTTGGGATGGATCGAATCATGTAATGAAATTTACCTCTCGCCTAGATCAAAGGGTTTGGTAAACTTAACTTGCAACACACTAAAAAAGAATATGATTATCTTGTAATACCAAGTTAGGGAATCATGAAAAACACAATACCCTAGTTACTCTTCTTACTAATTTCATAACACTTATCTTAGTTTTGGTTTACTTTCAGCAAATTAGAACTCCCTCCCCCATTGGGAGATAAGTAGGTTAATTAACTCAAATCGTTTGAAACTATTGTAGGTCCACCAAATTTCCTGTGGGCTGGGTCCTAACCTTGGTTAGGTTATATATCTTGAAAATGACCCTTTTGACCTTCAAAAAAGGAGGTGTAGCTTGCGTGGCATCAAGATTTTGGTATCGTTGTTGAGGAGTGCAGCTAGACTGTTTTAATTTGAGTAATTTAGGATTAATCTTTATTTCCATCATTTTACATTTTTGTTGGTTTTTGTTTTGCTTCAATGTGTAGGTGTAGTGTAAGCACAACACTCAAAGTCGAGGTATACCCTTGACTCTGTTTGACCCTGAGATCTAAAAGACGCTGAGAAAAATAGCCTAGAACAATATGAATAATGTTGTAACCAATGCAGTGAATGTGGCATTGAACTAGAACAATAAGGACAATATTAACCCACCTCTGCTTGAGGATATTAATCCACCACCATAGGATCTTCAAGCCACGGCTCATATATAAAATCAATATCGGCTCGACCCTATGATGATAGATGTCAGTAGAGCTATTGTGTTGTAGCCACTGCTAGATAACAAAACGTTTGTTGTTTCTAGTGGGTTACTACAAATGTTGCAAAATCGTGGGTTGCTCACAGGCCTACCATCTGAGGATCCACATAACCATCTACACAACATTGTCTTTATTTGTAAGATCATGATGGGATGCCAGAATCTGTCTATGGATATCGTTGGGCCCTATGTCTTCCTATTATCTCCAACAGGTGATGCAATGTTATGGCTATCTGAACTCCTACAAAGTTCAATCACCAGTTGGATAGAACTGTTGAAGCCCTTTTTAGCGAGGTTCTTTTCAAGGTTGAAAAAGCTGAAGTTGAAGGACAAAATAAACAACTTTAAGGAATTTCCTAGTTATTCAATCAGCAGTATGTAGCAGAGGTTCACAAAGTTCCTAAGGAGTGTCCCTGACCGTAAGATAATGGATGACATCTTAGTGGAGATCTTTTATTGAGCCCTGGATGGGAAAAGGCAAGTTGTTGCTGACAATATCATGGGAGGGTTGTTTCTAGATCATCCATTTTTGGTGATTGCTGAAAGGCCGGAGAAAGTAGTCAAGACAAATCATGCATGGGGGACAAGAGATAAGTTGACAACAAAGAGCTCGTTCACAATTAGCACTAATTTGGCGCAAGCAAAAATAAATAAGGATATGATGCAAGAGCTTGCTTGAATCAGTTCCAATGTAGAGTTATTGAAGAAATAGAACTAAGAATGTGTGAATATAGTAGATCATTAGCCTTTACGAAAAACCATGTACGAGAAGCCTTACTATGAGAAGGACACTTGCTTAGTCACTGATCAAATGGTTGGTTTCAACACCAACGCTAAAGGGTCCAATTAGGACTATTGCCACCAAGGTCAAGGAAACTAATGTCAGAACTATAACAGGGATGGCGCCTTTAGAGACAAAAATAGAGGAGGCTACTATGATGGGAACAGAGGTCAAGACAGAGATGCTGATTGGGGATACAAAGATGGTTACAGGAATGGTCGTTTTGTGTCACCACATAATAGACTTGGGTGTTGGTAGCTCTAGAGTTAAGGAGATGTTTGATCGCCTATTGAAGCGGGTTGACACTCAGGATAAGACCTTGAAGGGGATGAAATATGACATCTCTATTACTATCAAACAGCTAGAGCAAATGTTCGGTCAGATATAGACTCAACTGAACCAGCGCCAGAAAGTACATCCCCCAAAAATACAAGTCAGAATCCAAAGAATAAGGGGCAGCGTATGGTGGTGACTACTCATGGTGGAAAATAGACTATTGACCCTCCAATGTTTGCTGATGATGATGATGTTCGTTAGGAGATAGTTGAGAGAAAAGATACAGAGATTGGGATTGTTTGTGCCAAAGATGGGGTGAGTGATGTCCGTAGTGATGCCATAGGAGTTCAAACTCGTTCCTAGACCTCCCCTTCCTTTCCTACAGAGAATCCAAAAAAGGAGGAGGAAGGTAAATTCAAGCACTTTATCTCCATGCTGAAGCAACTCTCCATCAACAACCCTCTCATTGAGCCATTAGAGAAGATTCCTAGGTATGCAAAATTCATGAAGGACTTGGTCATGAAGAAGAAGACTGTGATCCAGGAGCTCCCTTAAGAGCTTCATCATTATCGAGCAATAGCTACAACGTCTTTGGTGCAGAAGCGAGAAGATCCGGAAGCATTCACCATACCCTGTACCATCGGAGATGTTGAGTTCACAAAGGCATTATGTGATCTAGGTGCCAGCGTAAATCTAATGCCCCTTGCAGTCTTCAAGAAGCTAAGATTCAGAGCCCCTACTCCTACAACCATGTGATTATTGATGGATGACCGAGCGGTGAAGAAGCCTATGAGGATACCATATGACTTCCTTGTCAAAGTAGAGAAATTTATATTCCCCATAGACTTTGTGATACTTGATATTAGAGTTGACTTCGAAGTCCTAATCATCTTAGGAAGACCTATCTTAGCCATAGGGCAAGCACTAGTAGATATAGAATCCGGCCAACTCAGGTTTTAATTGAATGATAAAGAAGTCGTCTTCAACATCTGCCGATCAATAAAGAGGCCCAATGACTTAAAGATAGAAATTTGGGCACCTAGTAAAATCTGAGTAACCATGTTATCCAAGTCGTGCCGTGGCAATAAATCATGCACTACTTGGGAGGAAACCCAAGATATTTTATGTAATAGTAGTAGTTTTATTTTATTTTTAGCTTTTGGACTTGTAGGTAGTTTAATTTTTAGCATTTTGGTTATAAGTTTTGGACTCTAGACTGGTGGCATATAGAGTAATAGTGTATTTTGTGAAGATGTGCAAGTACAAGACCAACGCAGCCCTCTTGGGCTGAAAAAAATGATAAGAAGTGGTTTTACAAACGGTTCTACGAGTCGTGAACGACTCATACACTAACTCATAGAACACTTCTAGTGAGCAAAAATAATATGTACTTAGTCCCCGATTCAACTTTATGGCTCGTAGATACAATTAGAGGCTGTGAATGGGTCTCGTGATCCCCAGGTAAGTCCACTAAATTTGTCTAAGTGTTGGGGGTTTCTATGACCCACTATATGAGTCATGTTTCTATGTACGGCCCATAGACGGGTCTATGTTGACAATGTCCCAGATTAGGGCTTTGGTACCCTATGAGAATAGGTTCTACTGACTGTAGAAACCTTTACGGTCCATAATCAGGGTTCCGTAGAGTCTGGGCCCAATTTTCACCCGACCAGGTCAACGTATAAAAGAGGGGTAAAAATATTTTTGCACCTCATTCTCAAAAGGATTTCCCAAAAAAACCTGACGCCTTCTCCTACCCTACCACTCTGACAATCATCTGGCCATCGTTAATATTTTTCGGCGAGCTTTTTGCCATCACTCTGGCAACCTAGGGTTTTGCCCCTTTTGGATTCCTCTTTCAATTTCTCACCCTTGTGATCAAATTTTGGTGAGTTCTTAGCTCTATATTCCTTGTAGTACCCAAACTAATATCATTAGGTTAGAATCATTGATGGGTATGGTAATCCAAACTTGGTTTGTTCGAATTAGTTGTTGCCTTTGTATGTGATATATGCTTAACCTTGATTGAGTAGTTGCCATTGTTTTGAAAAAAAAATGAAAATGCCAGAATATGTGTGTAGCCATGTTATGTTTGAATGTTGTTATATGAAAATCATGTAGGTGGAACTACATATAAATCATTGCTCGAAAAATGACATGTGATTGCATGTGTGTGCATAATTTCTAACTTCCAAACGGGTGTCAAATTATTATGTAAATATGTAAAATTATATGTATTTTGAGGTAGTGTATAATTGTCACATATGGGGTATCAGAGAATTTTTTGGGATCGTATGAGTGCATAGGATTCTTGCTTCCATGATGATTTAAATAACAGTAGTCTAATGATGTTATTTGGGGACCCATTTGATAGGCTTAGAAGAACAAGTTATCGGAAATTTCACACAACGAGGGTCTTGTATGGCCCGTGGAATATTTCACGAGCCGTAGTTTCCCCTCGTGTGAAGATCCAATAGCCTGGAGTTTTTAAGACCAAATGAGACCTTCTACTATCCATAAGTGTCACGACCCAAGCCTAGGGCCTAGACGTGATCGGCTAATGGGGAACCCGGAGGAACCCCAAACAAACCTCATAACATATCATTACACATCTTTGGTTGCGAAAGCAATGTAAAACAAAGTAAGAGACATAAACAAGGGGAATTAGGACTAAGGGAGAGAGATTAAACGTAAGTAATATGTAAAAATTTAGAAAAAAAGGGCAAGGGACTAAGGGAAGAAAAAGTTACATAACATCATAATCAAGTGACAAAAGAGTCAAGGCTCACATCATAGATATATAGCATGTCCAACAACACCTCTACTACATAGATAAGAGCGGGGGCTAAGACAAAGTAATCGAGCTCACCCTCATGGTCAAGATAAACAATGAAGAAGAATGTCTCAACACATAATAGGAGAAACATAGACTAAGGTCCCCGAAGTGTAAGGCTCACCAACTAGCTTGAATAGAACCGAACTATCCACATGGAGGAGGATGATCAACTTGAACTCCAATTCCTACATGGTGACATCATGTAGGCATAAAGTATGCATTAGTAAGTTTGAATGTACTAAGTATGTAGGATGCAATGCAAACAAGAATTAAGCATCATAGTCAAAATGGATAACAATAGGTAATAGACATAGTATGACAATATGGAATGTATGATCAATGTATAGGTAAAACATGCTTAAGAAACTCATGCTCATATAGGATATAATATGTTTAGAATAGACCAAGCTATATTTCCAAATGTACAACCTTTTGGTAGGTTAGTGATGATGCCGCCCATCACTTAGGTGGATCAGTATTAACCCTCATCTATGTTGGTGATAATGTCACCCAATCACCATAGGGGAGAAACACAAACCCTTCCCTAGGTTAATGAGTACGAACCCCCATCTAGGTTAGTGATGATGCCGCCCCATCACCAGTGGAGAAGTACAAACCCTTCCCTAGGTTAATGAGTACAAACCCCCATTTAGGTTATCCGGGTTCTTAATCCCCCCAAATTGGGTATGGTCTAATGCAATACTTTATATAGGATTTATCATATATGCAAGTTCATTTCATTATAATAAAGTCATTAATATCATATCTCATGATTTTGATCATCAACTCCTCAAGAAACCACATCCGGACATTTTATCAAACACTTAGAGGGTATGTAATGCTAGTATAAAACCATGAAATATAGACATGAAATCATGCAAGAAAATTCATTGTAAAACCATCAATCAACACCTTGCAACACCCTCAAGAAATATACATCAACACAACTCATCAAATCTTACATTGGATCCAAGAATTTAGAGCTCAAAACATAGAAAAGCAGTCACAACTTTACATAACTTTAACATAGAGTGCAGTGAATTTCATAATAATCAAGACTTATTTGTAAATCAACTTTAAATCATGCAATTTGAGTAAAAGGAGGCTTGGGTATCATGGGTGAAAGGAACCCATGAAATAAGCCTACATACCTTAGCTTAGAGATGAACTAGGTGAAGATTGAAGATGGAGACTTGAAGCTTGAATAAGAACCCTGAAGGAGAACCTTATCTTGGGATGAGGGTTTGGGACTTGAATTTGGGAGTGAAAATATAGCTAAGTGTTTTGAGTGAGTATTGGGGGAATGTTTAGGATGATATGAGGGTGAAATAAGGCTAAGTATAGGTAAAAACTTAGTTGGGAACACTTAGGCCTAAAATCCCAAAGCCTTGGACCGAGATAAAATTCACTGGTAACAAAATACACAAGTCCGCAACGTGGACCTATCGCGGATCGTCTTTGGAAATTGAAATTTTGGAAATTTGAAATTGTGATTTGATTATTCTAAAATTGGGGTTAGACCCTTTGCCCCCTAATTTTGACCCCCTGAATAAGACTATGAAGTCGGATTCTCAAAATAACAAACAAATTTTGAGATATATGGAAATTAAAATTCTGGGCATTTTGAGCCATGTTTTTGGGTACTTTTTTGAGTCGTTTCAATATCTTCCCCTTGGGAATATTCATCCCTGAATGTAAAAAAACCTACATAACAAGAGTAATCATTAACGAATCAGCCCCCACAAGAACGCAACATTACATTTAAAATACCATTTTTAAAATTTCAAACATAAGTGTAAAATCATTATAAATTTACTAACTTAACATGAATCTATAGAAATGGCATAGGGGCAGAAACATAAGACTTGGAATCACAGAAAAGAGACTTGACTGTTATCATAAACTTGAATATAATGAAGGAGGTACGGATATTGCTTCCTCATACCCGCACCGGCTCCCCGAGAGGCACATACGAATGGATGACTCCACCAACAGGGCCTTGACGAACACCACATTGATATTAGCCAACTTCTTCACTCATCCATCCACAACTCCATTGGACCTTCTCCTGAGTCAACTTATCCTCCACATCGCCCACAATCTCAAAGAGTTCTATAGCACTAGATCCACCAACACATCTCCTCAACCTAGAAACCTAAAGAACCGAACAAACCATAATCATATCCCTAGGCAAATCCCATCCACATGCAACCTTACCAACTTTCTCTACCCTCTAAAAGGGCTCACAACCATAAATTCATTTGTCAACCTTAACCACACTTATACCACTTGATTCCACGAACCACCATCTCCCTCTTGGGAGGCAACCTCCACTCTACTAGACATAATATAACAATATGGCATGTATGATCAACGCATACGTAAAATATGCTTAAGTAACTCATGCTCATCTAGGATATCATATGTGTAGAAGAGATCAACCTAGATTTCCAAATGTACAGCCCTTTGGTAGGTTAGTGATGTTGCCACCCCATCATTTAAATGGATCAGTACTAACCCTCATCTAGATTGGGGTAATGTCACCCCATCACCATAATGGACAAATACAAACCTTTCCCTAGGTTAATAAGTACAAACCCTCATCTAAGTTAGTGATGATATCTCCCTATCACCAGGTGGAGAAGTACAAACCCTTCCCTAGGTTGATGAGTACAAACCCCCATCTAGGTAATCCTGGTTCTTAGTCCCCCCGAATTGGGCATGGTCTAATGCAACACTTTATATAGGATTTATCATATATATAAGCTCATCTCATCATCATATAGTCATTCATATCATATCTCATACTTCGGACCTTCAACTCCTCAAGAAACCATATCCGGACGTTTTATCAAATACTTAGAGAATGTGTAACGCTAGTATAAAACCATGAAATATAATGATGAAATCATGCAAGAAAAGACATTGCAAAACCATTAATCAATACCTTGCAACACCCTCAAGCAATATACATCAACATCCCTCATCAAATTTTATATTAGATCCAAGATTTGGAGCTCAAAACATAGCAAAACAGTCACAACTTTACATAGCTTTAACATAAAGTGCAGTGAATTTCATAATAATCAAGACCTATTTGTAAATCAACTTTATCACTATTAAAAAAACTGCTAAAAGCGACCTAACAAAGAGACTTCACAAGGTCTCTTTTATAATAAAAGAGACCTCAAAATAGACCTCAACATTAGGTCGCTAAAATGTAGGTGGCTTTTTCATAGAGACCTCAAGAGGTCTCCAAATAGAGACCTCACGAGGACACTAACGTTTTTCTGAATTTTTCAAAAGAGAGACCTCGTGTTGTCGCTATTTATTATTTATTTTTAATTTATATTTTAATAAAAGAGACCTCACGACGTCACCATTTTATAATTAATTTTTATTTTATATTTACATAAAGAGACTTCATGAGGTCTCTTTAATTTATTAATGTTATTTAAATTCATATAAATAGAGACCTCATGAGGTCACTTTTTCAAAAGATACAAGACAAAAAAGTGACCTCATATCACGACCCAACCCCGGGGTTGTGATTAGTGCCGATTGGACACCCAGACAAACACTAACTCGGATTTCCAACTATAACAGCTAAAGAATCTACCAAAATTTCGGGAGAGTTTCCTCTGTTTTACTGACTAACCAAACCTGCAAACAACAAACCCAGTATACCACAAATATCTATACATATGTGTGTATATATATATATATATATATATATATGCGGGCCGACAAGGTCACCGCTGCGGTAGAACCGCCAAACAAAAGTATCGTACAAACGCAATCGTATCACCTGAAATATCCCACACCCACATGTATCCACAGACCTCTATACATACGAACTGAATCATAGGACGAGACAGGGCCCCGTCATACCCTCCAATATACATAAACGCAAAAATACAAAAAAATAAAGGTACATGTAAATACCAAACATCTGCTCCGCAGGCAAAGGGAGCACTTCAACGGTAGACAGAGATCCTAAGAAGATGGCTCTCTAACCTATACGTCGGTACCTGTGGGCATGAACGCAGCCCCCCGAAAGAAGGGGGTCTGTATGAAATACGTACCAAATATGTAAAGCGAAAAGTACGAAACATAAATGACAATAATCCAAATAAAAATATATGAGTCAAACCTGCGTGCAACGATCAAAAATAATTTTCCATTTAAAATATCAAAATAATGAATATCGGACGGGAACGATGACGACCTCCAAACTCGCGTCATACCACAGCATGACACCAGAAGTTTCAAGTCCCTGAAATCTCCAAAACAAGTCCCAACTATAGTATAGGTGAGTCGAGGCGACGGTGCCACGCACTCACGTCGTAGGATACGTGAGCGGAGGAAAAAGGAGTCCCAGCACTTACGTATCGTAAAGACGTAGAGGTCATCATGCCCGATAACTGAGCCGAGGAAAAAGGAGTCCAAGCACTCACGTGAGCCGGGGCGAAGGGTGGCCCAGCACTCGCACGTCATGATGCCGACATATCCCAAGCCCAGCGCCTTATACCTCCAAACTAAGCAAAGCCGGCCCATGGGCAAACCGACTCGCCGTATCCAACCTACTTCGGAATATATATACATATATACATATCGTTATACATACGCGCGATATCAACCAGCCCGGGAACCGGTGAACGAGACCAAAATGGCACGAATAGAGTCGTGAGAATCACATGCATACAAACTAGTTCCAAAA
>JAABOM020097113.1:0-27274 GCA_011800125.2 Solanum clarkiae
GATCTCAACCGACATAGACCAAGTAGCTACAACTTGGAATTCAAGACATGACACCCCCTTGGCAAGGTGGAACAGGCATGACACGACCCGGCTAGGTGTGGTCCAGTTACCAAGGCAAACCAAACATGATAACATAACTAGATGCATCGACTAGTATAGTAAGAGAGATAATCATAATCCTATAGTGGCACACAGTTTAGAGACAAAAGAATTAATATAAGTACCCCTTGAGTTGAGCCGCCATCTTATGCCTCAGACACTACTAAGTCAAGTCCCACGGAATACTTGAAATAATCATAACTTGTATAACTTGTAAGAAACATGGAAACATGACATGAGTAGCTCTTGAAACATGATTGATCTCTAATTGTGAGCCTAACTTGAAACATGAGAATAGATCATAATCATATATGAACTCTTGCTTTAACGTAGATGGCTCACAAGAGGTAAAATCATTGAAATAGGGCCTAGCATGTAACTTGCAAAATCATAGATAATTTGCATGAGCTCAATACATACTTGAAAGCCCTTAATCATCATATAGTCACTTGACTTGTAAATCATGAAATAGATCATCAATAACTTGAGAATTATTTACTTGACATTTTATCAAACACTTGGTGGGTTCATGATACTACTTCAAAATCATGCAATTCGAGAGTGAAATAAGATGAGAAAACTTAATGTAAATCCACCCACTAACATGTTGTAAAACCCTCATGTAGGGTACCTTGATATCCATCATCAAAACTCATAATAGATCATAGTGTCATAGCTCAAACATGCATAGTCTCAATAGACAAAGATCAACTCATGGTGTAAGCTTAAAATAGATACTCATGCATAATCAACAATACTTTGATAAAACCCCAATATAATGCATGCTCATATTTCATAATAAGAAATACCCAAAAGTAATACAACTTGAAATCATGCAATTTTCATAAAAAGGAAGACTGGGCTCCATGGGTGAAAGGACCCAATGGATGAAATGCACATACCTCAAACTTGGGTTTTCTTGAGATAAGCTTGAAGTGAATCCTTGAGTTTCAAATTAAGCTTGAAATACTAGAATTTAGTATGAGATATTTGGTTAAGTCTTAGAGAGGTTTTTGAGATGGTCTTTAGTGATATAGAGTTGAAAAATGA
Source organism: Solanum clarkiae (assembly GCA_011800125.2). Lineage (NCBI taxonomy): Eukaryota > Viridiplantae > Streptophyta > Magnoliopsida > Solanales > Solanaceae > Solanum > Solanum clarkiae. The sequence continues at coordinate 1,150 of JAABOM020097113.1, forward strand.
CTAAGTATAAGAGATTCACATCTAAGTGGGCATGGGGCTATGACCCCAATGGCCTTGGCCAAAATAGAAAAACCAAGGAAAAATATACATTGGTCTGTGTCCTTGCCATAACGCAGACTTATCGCACAGGCAACATTTATACTACTCTGCGCCCCAGGGACGTCGCGGCTTGGACGTGGACAGACTCTATTTTTCAAAAATTAGCAAAAATTATTTTTCACTATTGGTCCTCTAAAATCCAGGTTATACCCATTTCCCACTCAATTTTATCCCCTAATCAAGGATATGAAGTTAAATTTTTGATATCACGCATGAATTTTGAGATATATGAAAATTACGATTATGGGCATTTCAAAGCACATTTTTGGGGCGTTTCAATATCTCCCCCTTGGGAACATTTGTCCCCGAATGTCAAAGAAACATGCATAAGAGAAGTAATCATGAAGATTTCAGCCCGACATGAATGCAACAAAGGCACTTAAACATCATTTTCAAAAATCTCAACATGAATGTCAAAAATCATAATAAACTTGTTAACATAAACATGAATGAATATAAAATATGACATAAGGGATGAAACTTAGGACTTGAATTCATATAGGGGACTTAAATTAGTATCTTCGACTTGATTAGAGTGGCAGAGATATGGGTATTTCTTTTTCATGTTTGTCTTGGCTTCCCATGTGGCACTTTCAACTTGTTAATTCCTCCAAAAAAACCTCGATAGAAGCTATATCTTTGTTTCTCAACCGCTTCACTTGTCTATCCAAAATCTCCACTGGGACCTCCTCATAGGTCAAACTATCTTCCACAACACCCATATCATCAAAAGGCACTATAGCACTTGGGGTCAGCCACACACTTTCTCAACATGGACACATGGAAGATTGGATGAACCATATTCATTTACATAGGCAACTCCAACTCATATGCAACCTTACCCAATTTCTTCAAAAATTTATAAGGACCCACAAATCTTGGTCTTAATTTCCCCTTCTTGCCAAACCAGGACACACCCTTCATCGGTGAGACTTTCAAGTAAACTCAATCACCAACTTTGAACTCAATATCTCTTCTTCTCATATCAAAGTAGGACTTTTGTCTACTTTGGGTTGTTTTCAATCTCTCCCTTATCAACCTCACCTTCTCCTTGGATTCCAAGACCAAATACGAAACTTTCAAGTAAACTCAATCGCCAACTTTGAACTCGGGATCTCTTCTCCTCACATCGAAGTAGGACTTTTGTCTACTTTGGGTTGTTTTCAATCTCTCCCTTATCAACCTCACCTTCTCCTTGGCTTCCATGACCAAATTCGAACCTAGCAAAGCCATCTCCCCCTCTTCAAACCACCCAAACAGGGATCTACAATGCCTAACATATAAAGCTTCAAAGGGAGCCATACCAATGCTTGAGTGGTAGCTATTGTTGTAAGCAAACTCAATAAGTGCAAGGCATTCATCCCAACTAACCTCAAACTCCAAAACACAAGCTCTAAGCATATCTTCAAGGGTTTGGATAGTCCTCTCGGCTTGAACATCCATTTGAGGATGAAAGGTCATCCTAAGATTAACCTTGGTACAAAGACCTCTTTGGAAGGACCTCCGAAAATGAGAAGTGAATTGAGCACAACAATCCAAAATGATAGATAAGGACAACCCATGAAATCTAACCAACTCATTTATATACAACTTGGCATAATCTTCAGCACCATAAGTGGTTTTGACCGGTAGGAAGTGAGCTGACTTTTTCATTCTATTTACAACAACCCCAATAGAGTAAAAATGTTTCCAAGTCTTAGGCAACCCAACCACAAATTCCACGTTGATATCTTCCAATTCCAAGTAGGAATTTCTATGTATTGCGCTAGGCCACCCTACCAATACACCTCCCTCAAGATATATCTTTGTAGAACCGAGGTGAATGGGATAAGATAAATTATAGGCCTCTTTCAAGATCAATTCTTTCAAATCAACTACGTTTGGCACACACAATCTACCTTGGTACCTAAGGGCAGCATCTCTCCCTTGGGAGAAAACCTCCTCTTTACCATCTCTAACCAAGGTCTTCAACTCTAGCAAGTTGGGGTCAAGATCTTGTTTTGCCTTTACCTCCTCAATCAAGGAAGATTTAGAACCATCAGCAACTATTACACCATCATCATCAACTTCATCCAACCTAACCCTAAATCTATCCAACCAGTAGACCTCTCTAGCCACCTCTTTGCCACCATCCTCAACATGAGCTGCACTACCCGTGGACACTCTACTTAGAGCATCAGCCACAACATTAGCTTTTTTGGGATGATAATGCACACTCATATCATAATCTTTAAAAAGCTCTAACCACCTTCTTTGTCTCCAGTTAAGATCTTTTTGGGTGAATACTTATTGGAGACTCTTGTGGCCGGTAAACACATCAACACAAACCCCAAACAAGTAATGACACCAAATTTTTAAATCAAATACCATGGCCGCCAATTGAACATAATAGGTGGGATAATTCTTTACATGTACCTTAAGTTGCATAGAGGCATATGCTATCACCTGACCATGTTGCATCAAAACTCACCCAAAACTAATTCTTGGGGAATCACAATATACCACGAACCCTTCCAACCCTTTTGGTAGATCCAAGATAGAAGCGAAGACAAGCTTATCTTTCAAAGTTTGAAACTCTCCTCACATTCACCAGTCCACACGAATTTTGCCTTCTTTTGGGTCAACTTTGTCATAGGAGAAGCAATAGAAGAGAAACCATTTACAAACCTACGATAATAACCCGCTATGCCTAAGAAACTCCTAAAATCTGATAGAGTCAAAGGTCTAGCCCAATTTCTAATCACCTCCGCCTTCTTAAGATCCACATTAATATCATCACCCGACACCACATGCCCTAGAAGAGTAACCTCTTTCAACAAAAATTCACATTTTTCATATTTAGCATACAACCTCTCCTGCCTCAAGATTTACAACACCAGCATCAAGTGATTCACATGCTCTTCCTCACGCTGGGAATAAATCAAGATATCATCAATAAAGACCACCACGATCATGTCAAGGTAGGTTTTAAAGATCCTATTCATGAGATGCATAAACATAGTTGGTGTATTAGCCAACCCAAAGGACATAACCACAAACTCAAAGTGCCTATACCTAGTCTGAAAAGTCATCTAGGGGACATCACACTCCCTTACTTTCACTTGGTGATAACCGGACCGAAGATCAATCTTAGAAAAGTGACTACCCACTTAAAGTTGATCAAAAAAGTCATCAATCCAGGTAGAGGATACTTGTTCTTCATGGTGACTATATTAAGTTGTCGATAGTCAATGGACATTCTAAGAGAACGATCCTTTTTCTTCTCAAACAACACTGGTGGGTGACTTGCTAGGCCTTATGAAACCCATCTCCAACGAATCCCTCAATTGATCCTTTAATTCCTTCAATTCCATTAGGGCCATATGGTAAAGGGGAATAGAAATGGGTTGAGTATCAGGAAGGAGGTCTATACTTAAGTCTATTCCTCTTTCGGAAGGAACACCCAGAAGCTCATTGGGAAAGACATCAAGAAACTCTAACCATCGGAACCAACTCAATAGGAAGGACTTGGGACTCAACATCTCTAACCCTCACAAGATGATAGAGACAACCTTTAGAAATCAACCTTTAGGCTTTAAGACAAGAAATGAATCTACCCTTTACCACCACATCATGACTTTCCCACTCAAGGACGGGCTCCTTGGGGAATTATAATTCAACCCTACGGGTTCTACAATCAATAGAAGCAAAATATGCATGCAACCAATCCATCCCAAGAATGACATCAAAATCCACCAAAACTAATTTGACAAAATCACAAGGCAAGACTCTATGCAATATGAACACGAGACAAATTTCTATAGACTCTTTTAGGAACAATGGACTCACCAATTGGAATTGACACTTCATAGGGTTCACATAACAATTTTGAGGACACGTGAAGCCTTTTGGCAACAAAAGGAGTAATAAAAGAAAGAGTGGCACCCAAGTCTATCAATGCATACACATCAAAATCAAAAAACCTTTAACATGTCGGTGATGGTATCAGGTACCTCATCTAACCCTTGTCTTCCTTGAAGAGCATAGAATTGATTTTGCCTTGGAGCACCCTCTTGTTGGCCTTCCATAGTCCTTAGACCTGCATTTGCACCTTGGCCTTGTAGACGACCATCGCTACCTTTGGTTTGAGCTAGAGGACAATCAATACCTTTGTGAACCATTTCACCACAACCAAAGGAAGCATTAGAATTCCTCAAAATGGACCACTATGATTCTTTTCACACCTTGGGCATCTAGGATTTGTCATTCCTCCACTACCACCTTGGAATCTTGGGTTGGTCGCCCTATCATTGGCAGACCTCTTGTTACGCGCACCGGATGACCCTTGGCCTTGGAACTTGTGGCCTTGAGGAAACCGACCACCCTTAAAAACTTGGAAATCACCTTCAAAATGAGCCCTCTTCGACACACCACTTCTTCTTTTTCTAAGCTTTTTACCCCTCTAGTTGCTCGGCATAATTCATTAGCCGAGACAAGCCCATATCTCCTACTAGCATGGCAGTACGACACTCCTCATTAACCAAATCAGACACTCCCGACACAAATTTGTTCATCCTTGATCTTGGATTAGCTACTAAATGTGGAGCATACTTGGATTGCTTGTTGAAGTTGAGGGCATACTCCCTCACACTCATGGAATCTTGCTTAAGGTTCATAAACTCCATCATCTCAGCCTCCCTTAGCTTGGTAGGAAAGAATCGATTGAGGAATATGGCTTTGAACTCTTCGGAAAGGATAGCAATATCATTCCCCTTCTCCAACTTCCATTGTGTAAACCAAATTTGGGCCAACCCTTTGAGTTGGTAGGCCACTAACTCCACTTTTTCCACCTAAGTGACCTCTATGATGGATACTACTTTGTATAAATCATCTATAAATTCTTGGGGATCCTCATCTGTCTTGGATCTATGGAACTCCGGTTGGTTCATTCTTGTGAAATACCTCTCCCTACAAGCCGAAGGGGGAGCATGAGGGGCTTAGGCCCCTCAATTAATTTCGTTGGCCATAGCATGAGCCAACATTGTAATAGCATCATGGAACTCATCTTGGACTACCCCTTCACCTTGAGGAGCGGGAGGGGCCAATTGTTCCTCGGGTGTACGGGCTCTCCTTAGTCTCCCTTTTGGAATCGACATGATCTAGAAGAGAAAAGAGCATTCATTAGGGGAAAAGCCTTACACTAACATCTATAGCACGATATTGACCATGAAGAAGACAAACATTTCCTAAAATGTCTCATACCTCTCATTCATTGTTGTGGTGTGCTTCACAACATGAATAATGAAACGCCCTAAAAAAGTGCTTTGGACATACCCATAATCGTAATTTCTGTATATCTAAAAATTTGCGCGTAATATAAACAATTTAACTTCATATTTGTGATCAAGGGGAAAAATTGAGTGAGAAATGAGTATAATCCCTATTTTAGAGCAACCGTAGTGAAAAATAATTTTTCAAAATTTTTAATTTCCAGTGGCGATCTACCCCTGGTCACAATGCGCCAGGGGCGCGGATCAGTGTTATTTTTTCCTGAAAATTTAGTTTCAACCCAAGGGCCTTGGGGTCATAGCCCCATGCCCACATATGCATGAAAACACCTATACTTTGCTATTTTTCAACTGCATATCACCTAAGACCCTCTCAAAACCCTCTCTAATACTTAACTAAATATTTCTTCCAAATTCAAGTGTCTCGAGCATAATTTAGGATCTCAAGAACTCCATTCAATATTGAAGTCTCCTTTAAGACTACATCATAAAAAACTCAAGTTTGAGGTACGTGGATTTCATCCATTGGGTCCTTTCACCCATGGAGCCCAATCTCCCTTTTTATGAAAAGTGCATGTTTCCAAATTGTATCTTCTATGGGTATCTTTTATTATGGATTTTGATTATAAATTATGCTGGAGTTTTATGAAATGTTGATTTAATGTGCATGTTTATCTGTTTCAAGCTTATACTATGAAGTGGTTTTGCCTATTGAAGCTATGCATGTTTTGAGCTATGAAATTATGATCTATTATGAGATTTGATGATGGATTCTGAAGTATCTTGAATGAGGGTTTTCCTATGTCTTTGTGGGTTGACTTACAACCAGTTTTCTCATATTACTTCACTCTTGAATTGCATGATTTTTAATTAACATACACACTCACCAAGTGTTTGATAAAATATTTTGACAAGGATTCTCAAGTTGTTGATGGTCTATTATATGATTTATAAGTCAAGTGACTTTTTGATGATTAACGGATTGTGTGTATGTATTGAATTCATAGAAAGTATCTATAGTATTACGAGTTGATCACACCTTGTTGGGGGGTGACTTGCCCATACTACCATGTTGAGGGGTAGATACCTAACCACCTTGTCGGGGGTGACATGCCCGTACTACCATGTTTAGGGGTAGATACCTTGACAACCTTGTTGGGAGGTGATATGCCCCAACTACCATGTTGAGGGGTAGATACCTCCACCACCTCACCGAAGGAGTGACATGCCACGGATTCCAAGTAATAGCTACTTGGTCTACGATTATTGTCTCTTCCCATACATGTAATTTATATTCGCAAGTTATATAATTTACAAGCATGTTTTACTTCAAGCATTGATCATGCATGCCATATTGATATTATATATCCGTTTCTTAGGACTATGCATTTTGTCTATGTTGCCTTATATCTTGTTGCATTGCATCCTACATACTTAGTACATCCAAAAATGCTAGCACATACTCTATGCCTACATGATGTTACCATGTAGGAACTGGAGCACCGCTCGATCATCTTCCACGTGGCTAGCTCACTGCTTTGGAAGATAAGCTTTGGTGAGTCCTCAAGTCTGGGGACACTAGCTATGCTACTCTTACTATTTGATGTCTCTTTATATTTAACACTTGATACTATGAAGGTGAACCTTGAAAGTGTCTTGGCCCCTGCTCCAATATATGTTATAGGTGTTGTTGGAACAATTAATTTGTTATGCTTTATAAATATTAAGACTTCCCTCAGTCCCGTTTTCCTTACTTATACCTCTTGTGGTTGATCATTTTTCTTCCACGACAAAGGATGTCACAACCCAAGCCTAGGGCCTAGCGTGACTGGTGAATGGGGAACTCGAAGGAACCCTAAGCAAACCTCATATCATATAATTACACATCCTTGGTCATGGAAGCAATTAGAATAAGAATAAGAGATAAATGTAAACAAGGGGAATTGGGACTAAGGGTAAACTTCCATATCATAAACATCAAGAGTTAATAGAGTCAAAGCTCATAGCATAGATACATAACATGTCCAAGAACTCCTCTAAACATGGATACTTAGCGGGGGCCAAGACAAGCAACCAGGATCACCCTCATAGTCAAAGTATACATTAAAGAAATATAGTTAATACATAGCAAGAGATAATAAGTAACGTCCCCGGAATGGAGGACCCACCAACAAGCTTGAGTGAAATCGTACTAGCCACGTGGGTGGAGATGCTCAAGTGGGGCTCCAGTTCCTACATGGTAATATTATGTAGGCATAGAGTATGCATTAATACGTTAGAATGTACTAAGTATGTAGGATTCAGTGCAACAAGAGATAGGCAATAATCAAAATGCATAATCATAGCAAGAGATAGTACATTAGCAACATGGCATGTATGAACAATGCTTAAGGTAAAACATGCTTGTAAATTATGACCAAGGAATGTAACTCAATATTCAATACATACTCAAGCTTTTCTTACCAATCTTCAATGGATCAAATGGCCCCCACTCACCTTACGATAAAACCTTTTTGGAGAATGTTACCAATACCCCTGCTATACAACATAGTCATTTTGGTAGATGGTATAAGATGTCTTCTACTTTTCGATACAATCTTTTAGGTAGGATCCATGATTTATTCTACCTTATGGCATGGCCTTTTCGATAGAGTGGAAACCGTTAGTCTTTCTACCTTACGGCATGGCCTTTTTGATAGGGTGTCCAAAACAATATCATCTTTTTGGTAGGAACTATTTTTTAGTCTACCTTACGGCATGGCCTTTTCTATAGGGTATCCATACCTTACGATATGATCTTTTCGGGAGGAATCAATAGACTTTTGAACTTACAGCATGAACTTTTTGGTAGAGATCATAGAACTAGCTCATCACAACATTATATTTCAAACAACAAGGGAAGACCTTCTTCATTTTCTAAAGAGCACAACAAACATGGAAACCCAACAATCTACTTGCAACACCATAAGTACTCCTTCATGAAAGCAACTCATATAAACATTCCTATCATTATCATATTGTCATCACGTACATACAACACTTTCATCATTATTTAGTCATTCAACTCATAATACTTGCATTGGACCTTTAGTTCCTCAAGAAATCATAATCGGATATTTATCAAACACTTAGAGGGTGTATAGTGCTAGTGTAAGACCATGCAATTCAAGAGTGAAATCATGCTAGAAAATTCAATGTAAAACCTTCAATAGATACTTGGTAACACCTTCAAGCAATATACATCAAAATCCTTCATCAAATCCCACAATAGATCTTAGATTCATATCCCAAAATATAGTAAAGTAGTCACAATTTCATAAACCCCAACATAGTGTCCAGTGAATTTCATAATAGATAAGACCCATGAGAAAATCAACTTTAAAACATGCAATTTTTAAGAAAAGGAAGTTTGGGCATCATTAGTGAAAGGAACCCATGAAAGAAACCCATATACCTTAGCCATTGAAGAATCCTTGAAGAAGATTGAAGATGGACACTTGAAGCTTGAAGGAGAACCTTAAGATTCGGATGAGGGTTTGGCACTTGAATTTTGAGAGAAATATAAGAATAAATGTTCAAGTGAGTATTGGGGAATGTCTTGTATGATATGAAGGCAAAATATGGCTAAGCATAGGTGTTTTCTCGTGTGGGAACACTTAGGCTCAAGATTTAAAAGTCTTGGACCGAGTTAAAAAGAACTAGACAGGAATAACACTAGGGTGTGTCACACCCCAGATGCGCTAACCTCTCTGTCTTTGTCAAACTTGGAAAATCAAAATTGTGAATTGTTCACTCTAAAATAGGGGTTAGACCCTTTACCCCCTCAATTTGACCCCCTGAAAAAGAATATGAAGTTGGATTTCCGAAATAACCACACAGATTTTGTGATATATTGAAATTATAATTTCGGGCACTTCTGAGGTACTTTTTCGGGCACTCTTTGGGGTCGTTATAATATCTCCCCCTTGGGAACATTTGTCACCAAATGTCAAAGAAACATATATGACAAGAGTAATCATTGACAACTCAGCCCCAAGAAGAATGCAATAATACAGTTAAAACACCATTTTCAAAATATCAACATAAGTATCCAGAATCGTCATGAACTTGTTAACATAGACATGGACGCATGAAAATGACATAGGGACTGAAACATAAGGCTTGGAATCATGAAAGGACTTGATATGTCATCATAAGCTTGAATAGAAATGAAAGAGATACGGATATTGTTCCTCCATGCCCGCTCCCTGAAAGACAGTTTCGACTAGACGAACCTTCCATAGAGGCTTAACGAGCACCACATCCTTAACAATCAACTTCTTTCACCCTTCCGTCCCATGCTTCCACTGGAACCTCTTCCTGAGTCAACTTATCCTCCACAACACCCACAACCTCAAGAGGTTCTTTGGCACTAGAGTCATCAACACATCCCCTCAACCTAAAAGCATGAAGAACCGGACAAAACACAACCATATCTGTAGGTTAATCCACCCGTATGAAACTTTACCAACCTCCCTCCACATTCTATAAACACTCACAACCCTAAACTCATTTCTTAAACTTAATTACACATAACCCACTTGGTACCATAAACCACCTCAAAACCTCCAATCCATCACCAAATTCCACCAAGATCATAAGACAAGACTTTATGTAATGAGAACATGGAGCAATCCTTATAAGCCTTTCTAGCACCAATAGACCCACATAGACAAATGTCACTAGCAACAAGGAATAATGAAAGGATTGTCAATCAACTTAAACACACACACAATCCACTTAGTACCAAACATCACCATCTTTCCCTTGGGTGGAAACCTCCACTGAACCATCCCTCACCAAGACCTCCAACTCAATTAAGATGGAGATCAAAGCCTTATTTTACTAGAACCCTTCAACCATAGAAGATTCAGAACTATCAAAGCCCTTACACTACCACTCTCAACCTCACCCAACCTAGTTATCCGGTGAACTTCGCCAACCAACTTCTTGCCACCCAAAGGTCTCCACTTCCCATAATTATCAAGCAACCTCAGAATTCATAAAATCACCCTCAAATGATTCACAAGCTCTCCCCACTTCCGGAAGAAATCAACACATCATCACCAAGAACCACCACAATCATAACAAGGTAGGGATTAAAGACCCTATTCATGAGACCGATAGACATGACCAGTGTATAAGTCAACCAAAAGACACCACTCCAAATACAACATACCAGAAAGGACATTCAATAGCTCATTGGTCACCGGAAACAACCCAACAAAAATAACTAGGCTTAACACCCCTAACTCTTACAAGATGATAAATGCAATCCCTTGGAGATCAATTGTACCCTAAAACAAGATATGGACCTACCCCTCCACTACCACTCAAAGATAGGTGATTAGGGAATTGGAATCTAACTCCAACTCTATACATGCAAACAATCCACCCCAAGTATGATCTCAAACTCACCAAATTCAATCCAACAAAATCACAAGGCAAGACCTAGACACCACATGACCAAGGAACAATACTTACGAACCTTCTAGCAACAATAGACTCAACAAAGTGGTAATCACCAAGAGATTCACATAGCAACACAGGACACACACAAGAAGGCCACAAAGAACAAAAGAATAATGAAGGGAATAGTAGCACCCAAACCCAACAATGCACACATCTCTAAGTTAAAGAAACTTCAGCATACCGGTAGCAACATTGGGTGCCTCATCTACCTCTTGCATCCTTTGAAGAGCATAGATCCAATTACATCTTAGAGCATCCCCTTGATCTATGTGACCATCTTTACCCTTGTTTTGAACATATGGGAAATCCGAAATTTTGTGGCCCATTTCCCACATCCAAAGCATGTACCTGTATTCCTCCAACATATACCACCATGTTTTCTCCCGCACTTTGGGCATCTAGGATGAGTCATCCCATCATCTCCTTAGGGCCTTGGGTTTGACACCTCATACTTAGTGACCCTCTTGCATGGAGCATCATCAAATTCTAGACCTTGGAAGCCACCATCAAGTCGAGCCCTCTTGGCCCCATTACCCCTTCGTTTCCTCAACTTCTCCTCTTCTATTTGTTCGGCATAAATCATGAGGCGGGAATAATCCATATCCTTAATCAATATGGCAGACCGGCATTCTTTATCCACCAAGTCGAAGACACCCATCACGAACTTCTTCATCCTAGCCATTGGGATGGTAACCAAGTGAGGAGCATACTTAGAGAGTTGGTTGAACTTGAGGGGATACTCCCTCGCACTCATTGACCCTTGTCTCAAATTCATGAATTCTACCAATTTGGCTTCCCTAAGCTCAAGAAAAAAGAATTGACTAAGAAAGGTCATCTAGAACTCATCCCACAAAACCACATGGTTGACTCCCTTACCCTCTCTCCATTGATTGTACCATATATATGGTACCCTTTTGAGTTGATAGGCCGCCAACTCCACTTTATATTCTGATCTAACACCCATGATGGTCAATACCTTATAAGTCTCATCAATAAGTTCTTATGGGTCTTCATCCAGCCTTGACCCATAGAACTCCGACGGGCTTATCCTCATGAAATCTCTCACCCAAGAAGTTGATGTAGGAGCATGAGGGGAATGGGCCCCTTGATTGGCTGGGTTGGCCACAATTTGTGCAAGTAAAGTGAGATCCCCCCGAAGCTCTCCATTAGCCAGTTGTCCCTCGGCAGAGCGGGCTCTTCTACCTCTTATGTTAGGCATAATCAACTAGCATGGCAAAGAAAAATAGTTAGGGAAGGAAAACTTACTTCAATTCTATAGCACGACTTAGAACATGAAGAACGGAAACATTTCCTAAAATGCCTCACAGCCTCTTTAAAATAGTTGTGGTGCACAATACAACCATGAACAAGACTCTAATCAATGTAGTGTGTTGGACTTCAAGGATCTAACAACCGAGTGTTCTGATACCACCTTTGTCACGACCCAAGCCTAGGGCCTAGACGTGATCAGTGAATGGGGAACCTGAAGGAACCCGAAGCAAGCCTTATAGCATATTATTACACATCGTTGGTTGCGGAAGAAATTAGATTGACAATAAGAGATAAACATAGACAAGGGGAATTGAAACTAAGGGTAAACTTCGATATCATAATATCAAGATTTGATAGAGTTAAAGCTCATATCATAGATACATAACATATCCAACAACTTCTCTAAACATAGATACTTAGAGCGGGCCAAGAAAAGCAATTGGTCTCACCCTCATAGTCAAAGTACACATAAAATAAAGATAGTTTAATATGTAGCAAGAGATCATAAGTAATATCTGTGGAATGGAGGACTCACCCACAAGCTTGAGTGAAACCGTACTAGACACGCGGATGGAGATGCTCAAGCGAGGCTCCAGTTCCTACGTGGTCATATCACGTAGGCATAGAGTATGCATTAGTACATTGGAATGTACTAAGTATGTAAGATACAATGCAACAAGAGATAGGCAATAAACAAAATGCATAATCATAGCAAGAGATAGTACATTAGCAACATGGTATGCATGAACAATGCTTAAGGTAAAATATTCTTGTAAATCATGACTAAGGAATGTAACTCAATATGGAATACATACTCAACCTTTCTTACCAATTTTCATGAAATGGATCAAATAGCCCCCACTCACCTTAAATAAAACCTTTTTGCAGAGTGTTACCAATACCCCTACCGTACGACATAGTCTTTTTGGTAGGTGGTATACGGAATCTTCTACTTTACAATACAATCTTTTGGGTAGAAGCCGCGATTCATTCCACCTTATGGCATGGCCTTTTTGATAGAATGTTGACACCTTATATATGATCTTTTCTATGGGAACCATTGGTCTTTCTACCTTATGGAATGCCTTTTTGGTAGGTTTTCCACACCTTACAATATGATCTTTTCGGTAGGAATCATTAGTTATTCTACCTTACGACATGACCTTCTCGGTAGGAGGTCCATACCTTACCATATGATCTTTTCGGTAGGAATCATTAGTCTTTCTACCTTACGGCATGGCTTTTTCAGTAGAGATCATAACTAGCTCATCACAACATTATATTTCAAACAACAAGGGAAGATCTTCTCCATTTTCTAAATAGTGCAACAAACATGGAAACCCAACAATCTACTTGCAACACCATAGGTACTTCTTCATGAAAGAAACTCATACAAACATTCTATCATCATCTTATAGTCATCACAGAAATAAAACACTTTATCATCATTCCATCATCATTTAGTCATTTAACTCCTAAGATATGCATTGGACCGTCAATTCCTCAAGAAACCATAACCGGATATTTTATCAAATACTTAGAGGGTGTGTAGTGCTAATGTAAAACCATTCAATTTCATAGTGAAATCATACTAGAAAATTCAATGTAAAACCTTCAATAGATACTTCACAACACCCTCAAGAAACATACATCAAAACCCTTCATCCAATCCCATAATAGATCTTAGATTTACAGCCCAAAACACAGTAAAATAGTCACAATTTCATAAACCCCTACATAGTGTGCAGTGAAATTCATAATAGATAAGACCCCTAAGTAAACCAATTTTAAATCATGCAATTTTCAAGAAAATGAAACTTGGGCATCATGAGCAAAAGGAACCCATGAAATAAACTCATATACGTTAGCCTTTGGAGAATCCTTGAGGAAGATTAGAGATGGAGACTTGAAGCTTGAAGGAGAACCTTAAGATTCAGATGAGGTTTGGCACTTGAATTTTGAGAGAAAATATAATACTAAATGTGTGAGTGAGTATTGGAGAATGTCTTATATGATATGAAGGCAAATACGGCTAAGTATAGGTATTTTCTCATGTGGGAACACTTAGGTCCAAGACTTTTAAAGTCTTAGACCGAGTTAAAAAATAGGAAAGGAATAACACTGGGGCGCATCGTGCCTCAGACACACTAACCTCACTGTTTTCTTCAAACTTGGAAAATTGAAATATTGAATCGTTCGCTCTAAAATCGGAGTTAGACCTTTTTCCTCCTAAATTTGACCCCCTGAACAAGAATATGAAGTCACATTTTCAAAATAACCCGCGTATTTTGAGATATATAAAAATTATAATTTTGGGCACTTTTAAGGGATATTTTTTAGCACTTTTTAGGGTCGTTACAAAGGATGTATGAATGATATGCTAAGAGGCTTGTTTGAGGTCCCTTCGAGTTTCTATTCACCTTATCATATCTAGGCCCTAGGTTTGAGTCATGACAAACTTGGTATCAGAGCACTAGGTTGTTAATGGTACCTGGAATCCAATACACCGCATCGATTAGAGTCTTGTTCATGGTTGTGAAGTGCACCACGACTACGAGCAAGAGGCTATAAGGCATCTTATGAAATTTTTCCCTTCTTCATGATCTATATTGTTCTATAGAGGTTAAGGTAAGACTTTTTCCCCTAATGAATGTTCTTTACTATTCTACATTATGCCTATTCCAAGAGGAATACTAAGGAGAGCCCATTCACCTGAGGAGAAATCGGCCACTCCCACTCCTCAACCTCCTCAAGATAGGGGAATGGCCCTTGATGAGTTTTAAGATGCTTTCATCGTGTTAGATCACGCTATGACCAACCAAATCAACAAGAGGCCCAAGCCTCTCATGCTCCTACTCCGGCCTCAAGGGTGAGGGATTTTACTAGGATAAATCCACCAGATTCTATGGATCTAAGATGGATAAGGATCCCCAAAAATTCATTGATGAGGCGTATAAGGTGTTTTCCATTATGGGGGTTAACTCCGAGGAGAAAACGGAGTTGAAGGCCTACCAAATCAAAGGGGGTGACTCAAATTTGGTTCAATCAATGGAAGATAGATAAGGGGAATAGCAATGTTATCCCTTAGGAAGAGTTCAAAGCGGCATTTCACAACTGGTTCTTCCCTATTGAAGTATGGACAGAACAGATGATGGAATTTATGAATCTAAAGCAAGGGTCTATGAGTATGAAGGAGTAGGTCCTCAAGTTCAACCATCTCTCCAAGCATGCCTCACAATTGGTTGTTGAGCTGAGGTCAAGGATGAACAAATTTGTGTCGAGTGTATCCGACTAGGTTAATGAAGAGTGTTGTATCGCTATGCTAATAGGTGATATAGATTTTTCTCACCTCATGCCATATGCCAAACAACTAGAAAGTGAAAAGCTTAGAAAAAGAAGAAGTGGTGAGTCTAAGAAGGCTTGTTTTGAAGGTTAGATTCCAAAAGTCCAAGGGTGATCGATTTCCTTATTGCCACAATTTTCAAGGCCAAGGGTCTTCTAATGCTCCTAATAGAAGGTTTGCTAATGACAACCAAAGGTTCCAAGGTGGTGGTGTATGCTGCCTAACCTTATGTGCCAAAGATGTGGTAGGAGTCATCATGGCCCATGTTTGAAGGACTCCAATGCTTGCTACGATTGTGGTGAAATGGGTCATAAGGTGATTTATTGTCCTCGTGCTGAAAACAAAGGTAGAGATGGCCATCTACGAGGCCAAGGTGCAAATACGGGTCAAAAGGGGAGAGGAGGTTAATAAGGATATGCTCCAAGGCAAAATAGATTCTATGCTCTTCAAGGGTGACAAGGGGTAGATGAGGTTCCCTATGTCATCACCGATATGTTAAAGGTTTTTGGTTTTGATGTGTATGCATTGATAGGCCCGGATGCCACTCTTCCTTTTATTACTCCTTTTGTTGCCAAAAAAAACCTCATGTTAGTCCCGAATTGTTGTGTGATCCTTATAAAGTATCTACCCCTAATGGTCAATCCATTATTGCTAAAAATGTCTATAGAAATTGTCACGTGGTCATTTTGCATAAAATGTTGCCTTGTAATTTTGTTGACTTAGATATGGTGGATTTTGATGCATTCTTGGGGTGGATTTTGATGCATTCTTAGGATGGATAAGTTTCATTCATATTATGTTTCTATTGATTGTAGAATCCATAGGGTTAAATTCCAATTCCCAAGTGAGTCCGTCCTTGCATGGGAGAGTCGTGATATGGTGGTCAAGGGTAGATTCATTTCATGCACTAAAGCTCGAAAGTTGATTTCTAAAGGGTGTCTCTATCATCTTCTGAAGATTAGGGATGTTGAGTCCAAAGTCCTTCCTATTGAGTCGGTTCCGGTGGTTAATGACTCTCTTGATGTCTTTCCCGATGTTTCTCCCGAAAGGGAAATTGACTTTGGTATAGACCTCCTTCCCGACACTCAACCCATTTCTATTCCCCCTTACCGTATGGCCCCAGCGGAGTTGCAAGAGTTGAAAGAACAATTGAGAGATTTGTTGGAGAAGGATTTTATAATGCCTAATAAATCACCTTGGGAGCGTCGGTGTTATTTGTGAAGAAAAAGGATGGTTCTATTAGAATGTATATTAATTACCGATAACTTAATAGAATAAAGAACAAGTACCCTCTACCAAGGATTGATGACCTTTTTGATCAACTTCAAGGGCCTACTCACTTTTCTAAGAATGATCTTCAGTCCGGGTATCATCAAGTGAAAGTGAGGGAGTGTGATATTCCCAATACGGCTTTCGGACTAGGTATGGGTACTTTGAGTTTATGGTTATGTCCTTTGGAGTGACTAATGCACCGGGTACATTTATGGATATTATTAATAGGGCCTTCAAACCCTACATTGACTTATTTTTCGTGGCTTTTATTGATGATATCTTGATTTGTTCCCATAGTGAGGAGGAGCCTGTGAATCACTTGAGGGTGGTGTTGCAAATCTTCAGGGAGGAGAGGTTATATGCTAAATATGAAAAAAAGTGAGTTTTGGTTGAAAGAGGTTGCTTTCTAAGGCATGTGGTGTCGAGTGATGGAACTAAGATGGATCCAAAGAAGACGAGTTGATTAGAAATTGTCCTAGACCTTTGACTCTATCGGACATTAGAAGTTACTTGGGTTTGGTAGGTTATTACCAGTGGTTTGCAAATGGCATCTCTTCTATTGATTCTCCTATGACTAAATTGACACAAAAGAAGGCGAAATTTGTGTGGTCCGATGAGTATGAAAAGATTTTTAAACTTTTAAGATAAGCTTATCTCCGCTCCTATCTTTTCTCTATCGAAAGGGTTGGAAAGATTTGTTGTATATTGTGATAACTCAAGAATCGATTTGGGGTGTGTTTTGATGCAAAGTGGTAAGGTGATAGCATATGCCTCTAGACAACTTAAAGTGCATAAGAAGAATTATCCTACCCATGATCTTGAATTGGCAACCGTGGTATTTGCTTTGAAAATTTGGCGTAACTACTTGTATGGGGTTCATGTTGACATGTTCCTCGATCATAAGAATCTCCAATATGTGTTCACCTAAAAAGATCTTAACTTGAGACCAAGAAGGTGGTTAGAGCTCCTTAAAGATTATGATATGATTGTGCATTAACACCCCGGCAAAGCTAATATTGTAACCGACGCTTTAAGTAGGGTGTCTACGGGTAGTCTAGCTCATGTTGATGATGGTGGAAAAGAGGTGGCTAGAGAGGTTCATTGGTTGGCTAGATTGGGGGTTAGGTTGGATAAGGTTGACAATGGTGATGTAGTGGTTGTTGATGGTTCTAAGTCTTCGTTGATTGAGGAGGTAAAGGCAAAACAAGATCCTGACCCCGCGTTGCTAGAGTTGAAGGACTTGGTGAGAGATGGTAAAGTGTAGGTTTTCTCCTAAGGGGGAAAAGGTGCCCTTAGGTACCAAGGTAGATTGTGTTTACCAAATGTGGGTGACTTGAAAGAATTGATCTTGAAGGAGGCCCATAATTCATCTTATTCCATTCACCCCGATTATACAAAGATGAATAGAGATTTAAGGGAAGTGTATTAGTGGGGTGGTGTGAAGAGAGACATTATCAACTTCATATTCGGATGTCATAATTGCCAACAAGTGAAAGCCGAACATCAAAGGTCGGATGGCCTAGCCCAAGATATAGAGATTTCTACTTGGAAGTGGGAAGAAATCAACATGGATTTTTTGGTTGGGTTGCCTAAGAATAAGAAACATTTTGATTCTATTTGGGTTGTTGTGGATAGAATGACAAAGTCGTCTCACTTTTTACCGGTCAAGACTACTTATGGTGCCGAAGATTATGCCAAATTGTGCATTCATGAGTTAGTTAGATTGCATGGGGTGCCTTTGTCTATCATTTTGGATCGTGGTGCTCAATTCACTTCACACTTTTGGAGGTTCTTTCAAAGAGGACTTGGTACCACGGTTAAGCTTAGTATGGCCTTTCACCCTCAAACCGATGGTGAAGCCGACGGGACTATCCAAACTCTTGAGGATATGCTTAGAGCTTGTGTTTTGGAGTTTAAGGGAAGTTGGGATGAACATCTTCCACTTATTGAATTTGCTTACAACAATAGTTATCATTCAAGTATTGGTATGGCTCTTTTTGAAGCTCTTTATGGTTGATGTTGTAGATCCCTAATTGGATGGTTTGAAGCGGGAGAGATAGCTTTGTTAGGTCCGAACTTGGTCATGAAAGCCTTGGAGAAGGTGAGGTTGATTAGGGAGAGATTGAAAACATCCCAAAGTAGACAAAAGTCATATTCCGATGTGAGAAGGAGAGAACTTGAATTCAAAGTTGGTGATTGGGTTTACTTGAAAGTCTCACCCATGAAGGGTGTAGTATGATTTGGCAAGAAGGATAAATTGAGCCCAAGATAGGTCCTTATAGATTGTTGAGGAGGATTGGTAAGGTAGCTTATGAGTTGGAGTTGTCCATTGATATGAATATGGTTCATCCGATCTTCCATGTATCTATGTTGAGAAAGTGTGTGGGTGATTTAAGTGCTATTGCATCTTTGGATGTTGTGGGTGTTGTAGAAGATAATTTGATTTATGAGGAGGTCCCGATGGAGATTTTGGATAGACAAGAGAAGAGGTTAAGAAACAAAGATGTAGCTTATGTCAAGGTCCTTTGGAGGAATCAATAAGTTGAAAGTGCCACATGGGAAGCCGAGGCGGACATAAGAAAATGGTATCCATATCTATTCCACTCTACTCAAGCCTAAGGTACTAATTTAAGTCTTCTATACGAATTCATGTCTTAAGTTTTGGCCCTTATGACATTTTTCATGCATTCATGTTCATATTGGCAAGTTTATAGTGGTTTTTGACATTCATGTTGAGATTTTTGAAATGATATTTAAATGTGTTGTTGCATTCGTGTCGGGCTGAAAGATTCTTGATTACTTCTCTTATGTACATTTCTTTGACATTCGAGGAGAAATGTTCCCAAGGAGGAGATATTAAAACACCCCAAAAATGTGCTTTAAAAATGACTATAATCATAATTTTTATATATCTCAAAATTCGTGCATGATATCGAAAATCCTACTTCACATTTGTGATCAGGGGACAAAATTGAGTGGAAAATGGGTATAACCCTGATTTTAGAGCAACCATAGAAAAAAATAATTTTTTAATATTTTCGGTCTCCAGTGGCGATCCGCACCCTGGCCACGATTCCCCAAGGGCGGGTCAGTGTTAATTTTTTTCTTGAAAATTTAGTTTCGGCCAAGGGCCTTGGGTTCATAGCCTCATTCCCACATATGCATGAAAACACCTATACTTAATTATTTTTCAACTCCATATCACTCAAGACTCTCTCAAAATCCTATCTAACTCTTAACCAAATATTTCATCCAAATTCAAGAGTCACAAGCATAATTCTGAATCTCAAGAACTCCATTCAAGCTTCAAGTCTTCTTCAAGACTACATCAAGAAAACCCAAGTTTGAGGTATGTGAGTTTCATCCATTAGGTCTTTTCACCCATGGAGCCAAATCTACCTTTTCATGAAAAGTGCATGTTTCCAAGTTGTATCTTCTATGGGTATCTTTTATTATGGATTTTGATTACAAATTATGTTGGAGTTTTATGAAATGTTGATTGAATATGCATGTTTATCTATTTCAAGCTTATAC
The DNA here is from genome assembly GCA_011800125.2 of Solanum clarkiae. Taxonomy (NCBI): domain Eukaryota; kingdom Viridiplantae; phylum Streptophyta; class Magnoliopsida; order Solanales; family Solanaceae; genus Solanum; species Solanum clarkiae. The sequence continues at coordinate 21,448 of JAABOM020097113.1, forward strand.
TGTGAAGTGGTTTTGCCTATTGAGAATATGCAAGTTTTGAGCTATGAAACTATGATATATTATGAGATTTGATGATGGATTTCAAGCATCTTGCATAAGGGTTTTACTATGTGTTGGTGGGTTAATTTACATTGAGTTTTATCATATTACTTCACTCTTGAATTGCATGATTTTGAACTAGCATTACACACCCACCAAGTGTTTAATAAAATGTCTTGACAAGGATTCTCAAGTTGTCGATGGTCTATTATATGGTTTATAAGTCAAGTGACTTCATGAAAATTAAGGGATTGTATGTATGTATTGAATTCATAGAAAGTATCTATAGTGTTGCGAGTTGACCACACCTTGTCGGCGGTTGATATGCCCGTACTACTTTGAGGTGTAGATACCTTGACCACCTTGTTGGGGGTGACATGAGGGTGAGTCCAGAAAGTGTCTTGGCCCCCACTCCAATCCATATTAGAGGTGTTTTTGGAACAATTGATGTATTATGCTTTGAGTTTTGACACTTTTATGCCTTATAAATATCAAGATTTCCCTTAGTCTTGGTTTCCCTTACTTGTATCTCTTGTTGTCTTGGTTTCCCTTACTTGTATCTCTTGTTGCTATTCATTTTGCTTCCACGACCAAAGATGTGTGAATAATATGCTAAGAGGCTTGTTTAGGGGTCCCTTCGAGTTGTCATTCGTCATGTCACGTCTAGGCCCTAGGCTTGGGTCGTGACAAATATGACTCTAATCGATGTGGTGTGTTGGATTTCTGAGGACTATTAACAACTTAGTGCTCTGATGCTAAGTTTATCACGACCCAAGCCTAGGGCCTAGACGTGACACAATGAATGGGAACCCAAAGGAACCCAAATAAGCCTCTTAGCATATCAACCACCCATCCTTGATCGTAGAAGCAAAGTAAACAATGACAAGAGGTTATTAAAAATGGAAGCGGGACTAAGGAAATCCTGATATTCATAAAAGAATAAGAGTCAAGTTCATAACATAAGTACATCATAATATCCAACAACACCTCTAACATAGAATGAAGTGGGGGCCAAGACATTTTCCGGTCTCACCCTCATAATAACAAGTGCTAACATAAAGAAGTCTCAAAGTAGCAAGACTAACATAGCTAGTGTCCTCGAACTTGAGGACTCACCAAAGCTTATCTCCGAAATATCAACTAGGCATGTGGAGGATAATCAAAAGGTGCTCAGATCCCTATATGGTAATATTATTTAGGCATAGAGTATGCGTTAGTACATTTGAATGTACTAAGTACGTAGGATGCAATGCACAAGACATAAGCCAATACAGTCAACATGCATAATCATAAGCAATGGATAGATATATTCTCAATATCGCATGTATGATCAATGCTTGAAGTAAAATAAGCATGTAAATCATTCATCTTGCATAATATATATAGTATACACATGTGTTGGTAGCGACCTCAACCGACATAGACCAAGTAGCTACAACTTGGTATTCAACGCATGACATCCCCTCGGCAAGGTGGAACAGGCATGACACTCCCCGGCTAGGTGTGATCTAATTGTCAAGGCAAACTAAACATGATGACATGACTAGATGGATCCACTAGTGTAGCAAGAAAAATATTCGTAATCCCATGGTGGCACATAGTTTAGAGACAAAAGACTTTTATAAGGACCCTTTGAGTCGAGCCCTCATCTTAAGCCTCAATTGGTGCTAAGTCAAGTCCCACGGAATACTTGAAATAATTATGGAAACATGACAGGAGTAGCTCTTGAAACATGTTTGACCTCTAATTGTGAGCCTAACTTGAAACATGAGAGTAGATCATAATCATACATGAACCCTTGCATTAACATGAATGACTCACAAGAGGTAAAAACTTTGAAATAGGGCCTAGCTTATAACTTGCAAAATCATAGATAATTTTCATGAGTTCAATGCGTACTTGAAAGCCCTTAATCATCATATAGTCACTTGACTTGTAAATCATGAAATAGATCATCAATAACTTGAGAATTCTTGGCTTGACATTTTATCAAATACTTGGTGGGTTCATGATACTACTTCAAAATCATACAGTTCGAGAATGAAATAAGATGAGAAAAGTTAATGCAAATCAACTCACCAACATGTGGTAAAACTCTCATGTAGAGTACCTTGAAATCCATCATAAAAACTTATCATAGCTCATAGTTTCGTAGCTCAAACATGCATAGTCTCAATAGTCAAAGATCAACTCATAGTGTAAGCTTAAAATAGATATTCATGCATAATCAACAATACTTTGATAAAATCCCAACATAGTTCATGCTCATGTTTCATAGTAAAAGATACCCATAAGTAATACAACTTGAAAACATGCAATTTTCATAAAAAGAAAGATTAGACTCTATGGGTGAAAGGACCCAATGGATGAAACTCACATCCTCAAACTTGGGTTTTTTTGAGATGAGCTTGAAGGAAACTTAGAGCTGAAAGTGAATCCTTGAGATCCAAAGTTAAGCTTGAAATCCTAGAATTTGGCATGAGATATTTGGTTAAGTTTTAGAGAGTTTTTTAGAGGGTCTTGAGTGATATAGAGTTGAAAAATGGCTAAGTATAAGAGATTTCACGTCTAAGTGGGCATGGGGCTATGATCCCAATGCCCTTGGTTGAAATAGAAAAACCAAGGAAAAACTTACACTAGTCCGCGTCCTTGGCGCGTCATCGCGCAGGCAATATTTGTATTGCTCTGCGCCCCAGGCGCGTCGCTCCTAGCACAGACAGACACTGTTTTTCAAAAATTAGTGAAAATTATTTTTCGCTATAGGTCCTCTAAAATTAGGATTATACCCATTTCCCACTTAATTTTTTCCCCTAATCAAGAATATGAAGTCGAATTTTTTATATCAAGCAAGGATTTTGAGATATATGTAAATTATGATAATGGGCATTCTGAAGCACAATTTTGGGGCGTTTCAAAGCACTTTTAAACTTTCAATTATACTCAGTTTGCAAATTTTCACTCAAATTCGTACCGGGACCCTTCACCCATGAACCAACCACTGTCCTAGCCTAAATCGATCGTTTTAGAACTGGTGGAACCATCAAAATCTCATTTCGAAGTCGTTTGCTTGGATTTTATCAGAAATCTCATTTTTATCGTTATAACTTCTAGTTAACTTGCAAATTCACTCAATTCACAACTAATTCACCCTATAACCATTCCAACAGTCCTACTAAGCCATAAAAGGTCCGAGGTTACTATATAACTTGTTATTTATGTGCATCTAACAAAATTATTTCCAGAAAAGCTTATTTGACTTCACCAAACAAAAGCAGCAGGCCTGATTTTATAAGCTTAAAGAAAGTACCAATCAATCAACAATAACTTGATCCTGTATTAGCTCGGTGCTATATGAACCCTCTGTATCTAGTATGTTCAGTTTGGTCAGTTGCACCAATTTCATTTCAAGCTCAATAAAAGTATATGTTAGGAATTAGTATATGAAAGACAAAGAGTAGATGTAAATAATTAAGAAATAACTCTAGAAACAAACAAATAAATTTTGATATGAAAAATCCAAATTGAGAAAAATCGCGGGCAACAACAAGCAAGTTCATTGCGTGAAAGGTCGAGTACAACAAGTCTGCAAGAACTTCAAATGTAATAATGAGGACAAGAATAAAGAAAATTAACTCGTGATAGACTTGAATATCCTTAAAGAGAATAATATATCGGCCCCTCAGTTTGAATAATTTTTTACTCAATTTTATCATTTTATTTTTGACTGTAACTTATTGTATTTGTGGCATATCAATATAGATAGATAGAACTATTTTCTTCATACTTTGTGGGTTGTGACAGTGAATGCCAACCTAGTGAAAGTTCATACCCCCTCCGTCCTATTTTATCTGGTATCTCTTGACTTTGCAGGATATATAAGGAAAGGAAAAACTTTTGAAACTTATGTACATACTTTTTGAGACGTCCTTAAAAGAAAAGAGTATCACGAAACATAAAAAAAATATTTGAAAAGCAATTAAGTTAAGATGTATAAAAATTTCCAATTGAACGTGGCAGGAACATAAGTTTAAAATGGAACCCAGAGGATGGTCCTTTCGTCTTTACACCCCCTTTGACAATTGAATAATTAATTACCATCATTGTTTTGATGAAATAATTAATCTTCTTTTAAATACAAGAATTGCCAAATCGTCAAAAAAGAATACGCACTCATATGTACGATGATATTTGTTGAAGTGCCTTAATTAGGCATTAGTCTGTTACGAAAAAGATAGAGATGTTGAGAAGGCACATTTGAAATTATATCTTAAAGAAATTATTTAATGTAAGATATATGGTAAAATATAAGATTATTTTATTTGATATTTGGCTATACTTGTTAGATAATTTTAAATTATTAATCTTATACTTAAATAATGAAATAAACTATCACAGAAATAAATTATTATTTTAAAATAAGTTGCTTTCGGATTAGATCTAAGTTGGATGATCTAACTTTAATGAAATAAAGGTCCCACTAAGATTGTAGGTGACGATGCACTAAGGTTCATGCATCTTTCGGGTACGATGATGATGACTCTATTGCTTGGATTCTTCTTTCTAATCAACAATACCCACGAATTATGCAACAATTGATGGAAGGTTATCAATATATTTTTTAATTTTTTATATCAATTTTTTTATTTTAGAAATTTACAAAAATTTCTACTAATTTAGCAGCTAATTACTTAGAACATGCAATATCATGAATCATACTAGATTTTGGTGCATCCTGATATATCCAAATACGTTCACATACATGTATCTCTTGATATAAGACATCAAAATTAGCTTTAATTTATTTTAGATACACTTTTTTCAAGTTGATTCACATACATCAGGAATATATCGATGAATCTTGCTCGTCATTCTCCTATATATCATATGTCAGATATACGCGGATCACACGAGATACACTAAAATAGGAAGAGAGATGAGCGAGATAGTCATATATTCTAGATACATGCAAATCATACTAAATTTTCTCTAATTATTCAAATCTAATAAATTAGTATAATTACCCATTGTTCTCTCCTAAAAATTCTTTGTCATATATAATCTTGTAGAGTTTTCTAGTCTAATTAATTCTGAAATTTCGTAATTTATGGAATTGAAGTTTTTTCTTCTTTTTTTTTTCAATTTTATGTCATAGAGTTTGAAATTTTTATTTTAAATTCTATGGATAAGAAAAGTTTTCATAAGATTATGGTAAAAGATCGAGACGATGATAATTTTGAAGAATATAGACCATTGTATACATCAATCTTGATTCAAATAAATGTACACAAATTTATTGGGTGAATATGGATCAATATGTATATCTATGTAAAATTTAAAACAACAAAAAAAAAACGGAAATAAATGTATGTATTCCAATTTACTAAAAACAAATGCCGATGAATATATCCAATAAAAATGTATAGCAATTGTTTAGATGAATGCAGATCGATGAATACCTATGCAAACAAGTGTATACAAATATATTTAGTGAATATGGATTGAGACATCTGGTATATAATTGAGGAAAATATTTTACAGATGATGGTGTAGACATTGAGATTTTGTAGGACTCTACAAAATCAATCATACTTTAGTCAGAGTTTTTTTGGAGCCTACTCTACTACTACAACAACAACAACAACATACCCCAGTGCCTCAAAAGGCTCCCGCTCATTACGGGGTGAAGGGGGGTCGGATGTACGCAGCCTAAGCCCTATGTTTAAAAACATAAAGCGACTGTTTCCAGATGACCCATGAGGAACGTCGAAAGTTGCATTGACTAACTGCT